>JAJJLU010001066.1:0-10804 GCA_023807065.1 Isotricha intestinalis
ATGTATGTGAGGATGGGGATATAAAAAAATTAAAAAAATCTTAATTTATAATTAATATTTCTATTTGTTTAAATATTGATTTTATCATATTTTTGGATAACATACATTAAAAAATTTACTTAGGATGGAGGACACCCCCCCCAGTATAGACTGGGGGGGTATCCGTGTGCACGACGGTGGGGGAGGGGTAGTGGTCTAAACTGGAACAATTTTATCACTTTCATTAATTATCTGAATTATCTTTTCAGGATTGAATTTTTTTTTCTTATTCAACTTAATAAAAATATAGCAAAATGATTTTATGTATGATATACAAAATAGTTGTGATATATATGTATTTCCTTCACTAATTTTATTTTTATGAAGCTTATATAAAAATTTATTACATTCTTTAAAAATCTTTAAATGGCTGTTTTCTTCTGCAAATTTTTTTATGTTTGAAAAATCTTTTAAATATACTAATGCGTTTCTTTCAAAAAAGTATATCACTGTTTCTGTTAATGCTGAATAAAAATTTTCGCTATCATCTGATAATTTTGAATTTAAAAGTTTTATTATATTATCTTTACTTTTTAATAAATCATTTATTATTTTTTCATCTATATCTTCATATGATTCTAATAATATTTGGAATATATCATTAGATATTTTTATTATCTCTTTTTCTTTAATGATTTCTTCGAGTATTGCTGAACAATATACCTTATCATATATTTTTTGTATTTCTTTCTTATATATATATTTTAAGGTAGCATAATATTTATCTTTTAATTGTTCATTTTTTATATTTTTTAATAATTTATTCATTTCTTTGAAATTTTCTATTAATTTAGTGTTTTTATTAGGTAGATTTTTTTGAATAATTATTGCATTTTCCACTAAGTAATATCTAATATCTTTAATAGTTATTTTTTTGGTATTTGGATTATAATCCAATATTTTAATTAGTTCATCAATAATATATAATTCATTTAAATATGTATTTAAAACATCATCTATATTTTTTATAATTATATAAATATCTTTTAATATTCCACAATAATCTCCAATTGATATTTTCATTTCATCTAATTTATTAGATGATACACTTAAGCATAATCCTGCTAAGAATAAATAAAAACATTCATTATTTTCTTTCAAATGCTCAGCTCTATCTTTATTAACTATATATTTAATAGGATTTTTTGAATCATTAATTGTATCAGATATCATTTGATAAAAATCTAATCCTTCTTTATCATTATAAATATCTTTACCAAACTCAAATGCTTTTAATATGCCTTCAATATAATTAATGTTTGATTCAATCCACATTATTTTTATTAGAACGATATTAATTTGATTTTCTTTGTTATTTTTTATTATATTTTTTTCTTCAGAAAACCTTAAATCTAATAATAATAAAATTATATTATAAAAAGATTTAGAATAAATGCCTAAATATTTTTCCAAATAAAATGTAATATAATCATTTAAGATTAAATCAGGTGTTATTTTATTTATTAAATCATGATATAATTTATTGTTTTCTATTGTTTTCAAAACCTTTTGTAAGAATTCTCCTTCTTTTTCATGAAAATCTTCTATTTCTTTAGCTACATTTCTACCTTTATCATCAAGACAAATATCTCTTAAATTTTTTTCGTTGTTAAAAAATTGAATACTAATATCCATAGCTAAATAATTAGATATTTCTTTATAAAAGTTATAAAATCCTGGTATTTTATAATTAAATAAAAATTTTGGTTCATATTTTATATTATTATCTACAATTATTTCCTTTAAAAATTTTGTTTCTAATTCCTTTATTATTTTTCTATTATCAGGTCGATCTTTATTATCATTTTTATCTAATTTACAAGTTTTGTTGTCATTTATTTCTAATAATGTCGTAAGAAAATTATTATCCTCTAATATATCAAATATAAGTTTTAAATTTTTTGAAAATATTTTTTCTTTAATATAATCTAATATACATGAAATAATATCAATTTTATCCTTGTTCATATAATTTTCTTTAAACATTTTATTGACTATACTTTTGCAATCTTCTGGGGAATCTTTATCTTTTTCTATTAATTCTTTTGCTTTTTCTATTATTTTATTTTTAAAATCAGAATCATAATATAACATATATTTTATTATTTCATCACAATATTTTTCTTCGTTTGAATAACTTGTTTTTTTTTTTCTCCATATTTTTTAGTGAGAAAAATAGATAAATCTGACATTTGACTGTTTTGATTTAATTTGATTTTATTTTTTTCTGACATTTTATCATATACAAAATCTATTAATGTTTCTCTGAATTCTTTATCTAAATTACTGAAATCATTGGAAGAAAACATAATATCTTTTATTTTGTTAGTTAATAAATTTCTTAAAGTTATATCTGGACCTTCTAAATTATCAATAAATAATTGATTTATATTATTATAAATATTAGGAATTGAATAAATTCTTTGCTTTTGCATATTATCAGAATTCATATTTCTATGAAGATATATTATTAATATATAATGATAATCATCATCTTTATAATAATTATTGATATAATCTGCTGTAAATTGCAATTTATCAGAATTAAAATCTTCAAAACTAATTAATATATAATGGTTATTATTATCTTTTTTATTTTTATTTTTAATATCATTGATCTTTGTTTTTAACTTATCTTCTGTACCAATCCCAGATATCATGAATTTATCATTATTATATCCGTCTATAATATTAACAATATTACTAAATGTATATATAATTGAAATTTTATAATTATTTAAATCTTTGTCACCAACAATCAAATCTTTTATATATTGTTTAAAATTATAATATTTTTTTTTTTCATAATATTTCTTTTTTATTGCATTTACTTCTGATAAAATTGCCACTACATCTTGTGGTAAAAGTTTACTTATTTTAGTATATATTCTATCTTTTATATTCTCTTTATTTATGTTTTCCCTTTTAGTTTCTAAAAATAAATAATAAACTAATCCACCTATATCTTGTTCCTTACAATTGATTAATAAATATCCTAAATCATAATTAAATTTATCTCGCTGAGCGTTAATTTCTTCTTTTAATCTAATTTCTTCCTGAATTTCTTTTATTAAATCTTTTTGAGTTTTATCTAATAAATCTTTAAAGTTAATTTGCATTTTTTCTAATCGATTTAAAAATGCCATGTCAACTTTATTCACAAATTTTTTATCAACTAAGACTATAATTTTAAAAGAATCATTGACTGGTGTTAATTGCTCACTAATGTTCTCTAAACATATTCTAACATACTTTTGATCATCTATTACTTTATAATTCATATTATATAAATCATATAAATATGGTTGAATTTGATCCAAATTTTGTAATAAAATTAATTTATCTTCTTGAGAAGCACAATTTTGTATTTCATTAACTTTTTTAGATTTATAATCATTATTTTTATCATCAGGAAAAGGACTTCCAATAATAGTATCTATATTTTTCCTTAATGGATTTTGTGCTCTAATAATTTGATTTATTAATGGTGCTATATTTGTTCTAATTTCTAATAATAAATAACGACTATTAATATCATTTATATTATCTTGAATACATCTGTTTAAATCATATTTATTCAAATCATCATCTTCTATTTGATAATTTCCATTGATATTTTCTTTCTCTGATTTTTCTTCAGTGCAAGCTTCATTATATATTTTTTTAAATAAAAACACTGAAGTAACTTTAATAGTATTATCTTTTTTTTCTGATTTCTTGTCTTTATTTTCATCATCATCATAATCTCTTTTTCTTTTTCCATTTTCATTAATTGTAGTTATAGCTAGTTTTTCATTTAATATTTTTTTTTCAAGTATTTCTATGTCTATTTTTATATCATCAAATATCAATTTAAAGTCTATATCTATATCATAACTTATCCCTCCGAAATTTCTTTCGATATTATTATTAATAATGGGGACAATTTGCTTTTCATCAGAAATATTATTTAATCTGGAGCCTTCTCTTGCCACTCCTTTAATTAAATTATAGAAGTCACGATTTCCGTGAAATTCTGTTTTTATTGTTTTATCTCTTTTTAATAATTTTATAAATTCTACTTGGCCTTTAATTTCTTTAAAATTTTTTCCTTTTAAATCTTTGTTCTTGGAATATTGTTTTACTACCGTTAATTCTTTAATAAAAGATAAACAGAGTTTATATTTATAATAAGCTCTAGCAAGTATATTAAAAATTGGATTATTTTTATAAATTTCATCAGAAATACTTTCGACGATACTTTTAGCAGTAGTTCTTAATTGATCACATTTATCTTCTAAATTTGGGACAGATAAATTTAAAGCTCTATTTACTTTTGCTGCGTCTAAAGAATAATTACTAATACCAATAAAGCAAATTCCTTCGGTTTTACCTCCATATTCTAGTTTATTATGCAAAACTTTTAGCGGATTTGTAAGGGATTTTTCAGCTAATCCTAATTCATCAAATAAAATCATATATATAGGTACTGGATTTTCCTCATCACTTTTGTTATATTGTTTATAATTCTCATATGATTCTTCCGTTTTCTTAAATAATTCTTCAATATCTTCTGGTGAAGTAGATTCTGATCCTTGGAAATATGTTTGATTTATTTGAGGATATTTTGTAAAGAAACTCATTTTACCATTTTTTGGTTTTGAATATTTATGTTTCATTGAATTATATATTAATTGCGCACTTAAGCTTTTACCTGTTCCTGGTTTACCAACTATAATTAAAGGAATTTTCGTAACCACTGCTAAAAATAATAAGAATAAATTTTCTTTTAATAATTGAATTTTGCCGATTCCTTTGTCTAATTCTATTTGCTCTAATAAAAAGTCTTCTTCTACTTTTAATAATTCACTAAATTTCTGGAAATTTTTTTCCCTGAGTTCATCTCGTAATTTTTGATATCTAATTTTCGATAATAAATCACTTTTTTCTTCCTCTTTCTCTTCTTCTTTTTTGCAATATACATTTGCTATTTGTAATAATATTTTTCTCAATTTAGTTTCAAAATCATTTCTTTTTTCTTCATTTGTTAATCTTATATAATAGCATAAATATATGGAACATATAATACTTTTTATTTTATTTAATTTTACTGTTGCAACATCGATTTTATGTTTGTTCTTTTCATCATTCTTTTCCTTTCTACTTTCATTTATATGAGCATTCTTTTTCAGGAAATAATCCTGGAAAAAATCAACACATGTTTTAAATCTAGCTATTTCTCTTAATGATACTATAGAAGGATCATTACCAAAAGATTTTCTTAAAAATATGTGACATTGAGAAATTGCTTCTGTTGTTAAATCGCGTAATTCTTCTTCTTCTTCATTTAAAAATAATATTTGGATAATACTTTTTATATATTTTTTTTCATCTTCATCTTTTAATGAACCAAAACTAAAAACATAATATAATAATGATTGAGGTAATTGTTCTACTTTATATACTAATTTGATCATCTTTATCATCCTCTATTGTTAAACCATATCTTTCTATAAATTCTGCCCTTTTTCTATAAGGATTACAAGCACCAATTAATCTTATATTATCTTCTAATTTTACTCCATTAAATGTTCTATTAACAAAAATTTCTGTTAAAAGTGAAAATGATAAACAAGTATTAATTTCATCAAAAAAGACCCATAATTCTTTTTCTTTATATTTTTCTTTCTTTGCTTCAGCATTCATTTCTCTCATCTTATTAGTTATTTTTTCATCGGTAATACCTGGATGTGTGTGAAATGTTTTTACTAATTCTTCTCCATTATTTAAGAGCTGAGATAATTTTTTTATTAAAGAAGTTTTGCCACAACCTGTTTCTCCCATTAAAATGACAGGTACATTTGCTTTTATTCTTTTAATTATCAACACCATTTTCTTATAATTATCTTCTGTTATTACATAATTATTAACCTTACCAATGTCTAATACAGAAACTAATGATTTTTTTTCTCCTACATCTTTTATTAAATCATTTTTAAGATTTAATATACGTCTTAATCTTTCTAAATATTTATATAAAGGATTTATCACTTGATGAGCTGCAAGCGTAACTAATTTTTTAAAATTTTTTGAAACAACATCTTGACCGCGTCTTTTGAAATCATAAATTTCTATAAATGGCCATAATCTTTATCTATCATTTTATGTTCATTATATATTTCTTTTATTTTTTCAAATGACTTTTCTGGAATTTCACCAATTTTAAATCCAATAATATTAATATTTTTCTCTACACACTCTTTAATTTGGGAAATTAATTTCTCTCCTTCCTCATTAAATGGATCTCCATTCGTAAATTTTTCTCCATGGGCACCTTCATCACAAATATGTATTATTAATTTAATTCCTTTTCTCCAATTCATTTTTTTTGATGCTAATTCATATCCTCGGACCCAATCTTCTGCTCTATCTACTCCTCCTCCACTTACCCTAACTTTAGATATTTTTTTTTCTAAGTCTTTAATATCATTTGTCAAAGGGAAAAATTCATCTTCATCTCCTTTAGTAGATATTTTATCTCTATAAAAAACTGCACCAAATTTAAAATCATTTTTGTTATATATATCTTTTAATTCCTTAAAAATCTTATAAACATGTGTTTTTACAGCTTCTATCTCATAAGTCATTGATCCAGTTCCACATCATTATTTATAATTTTCTCCTTACTTATATCTGGAAGTCTTTCAACTATATATTTGTTTTTTTCATCTACAAATATTAATGGATTATCCAACTTTGCTTCGCTTAAATCATTTTCATATGCTTTTAAACATAATTCAAATTTATCTTTGAAATATTTTTTTTCCATTATTAATTTTGCAAATCCTCCATTTGTGAAATATTTAGTACTATTAACAAAATATTCAATACATTTATCAGTCATATCTTCACCTTCAGAATTCTTAAATTCTAATTTTCCTTTAAATTCACTTATATAAAGCTGTATAAAAGTATGTACTTGATGATAAGAATATTCTTTAAATCCTATACTCTTGAAACTTCGTTTTATAAAATTTTCTATGTCTTTATCATCTTTAAATCCATTCAATCTTTTAAATTCTTTTCTGATATTTTCTTCTAATTCTAATGGAATCATTGAAACATCTATTTCGTTTTGTTCTGATTCTCCAAATATAATATTTTCTCTATTAAATGCTTTTAATATACCAAATTTTGTTAAATAATTTTCAAAACTATTAGGAACTTCTATATAGATTATTAAATTATTTGGAATATAAATCATATTTTCATTATTAGTATAAAATTTAGTAATCAAAAAAGAAAATAAAAATTCATTTATTAAGGAAGTTTCTTCAGTTTCTATTAAATCTAAATGAATAGCAACATTATTAAACTCTGAATATTCTTCATGATTTTGAGAGTTATCCGTTTTATCTTTCGATTTTTTATTTGTTTTATTTGAGTTATTTTTTATTTTTTTAAATAAATCTAATATTTTTTTATATATATCACTTTTTGTTAATTTTCCACCTAAAGGAAAATGATAATATGATTTCTTTTCTTCTTTTATCTCTTTTTTTATTTTAAATGATTTACCTAAACCGCATACATCCGAAGAAATAACTTTTATGTTTTTTGCTATATCAAAATCCGAAGATATAATTATTGTACTTTTGGATAAGTCATCATATTGAATGTTATCATTATCCGAAATTTTTGAAACATTTATATTATCCAAGTTTGTCTCTTTTTCTTTATTCATATTATTATCTTGTGCTCCCTTAAGAATAGCTAAATTATTTTGAATCATTTCTTTATTTTCATTTTCCTCCTCCTCTTTTTCTCTTTTTTTTGTATATTTTTGTAATTCATTTTTAAAGGCTTTTTCATTTTCTAAATTTTCATAAACAAAAACAATATAACTATCAAGATAATCTCTTGATCTTGATTTATCAATATTTTTTTTTTCTCTATTTTCCTTTTTATATTTTAAGAATTTAATTTCTAATAATTTATCTATATAACTATACATTTTATTATGTTGGAAATTAGAAAAAGATTCTAATATTTCTACAGCAAATAAAGTATTAAATTCGCATAATATAGCCTATATAAAAATGATTGTATTTCTTCAATAGATGTTTCATTACTACATATTAATATATTTTGAGCTATGGGCAATTTATATAATTTTTTCATAAATAAAGATAAAATATATTCTTCCATTGATATTTCTTTGCATTTTTTAATTGAAATACCTTTATCACTAAATTCTGATTTTATTAACATATTTTCATAATGTTTTTGTAAAGTTAAATTATTTATTTTAAATAAATCTATAAAATAACTTGAAATTCCATTAAATATTTTTTAAGTATATTCTTTATATTGATCTTCATAATCTTCGCCTATGGTTGGAATATGTAAATTATCAGCATCTAGGATTTTATTTTTATCATCATTATTAGTAATATTTGTTTTATTAAAAATATATCTAATAATATCATAAATTTCGCAATTACCCTCCAGATGCTGCTTTACTTTTCTGAATAATTTTCCGTATAATAATCTTAAGTATTTTTCATTTTCATAAATTATACTAAGTTGATTATCGTAGTCATTTTTTACTCTAAATAAATAATCTTTTATGTAATTAAAGTCTTTTTCTTTGTTGTTTAATTTATATAATACTTCTGGATATTGTATAACAATATTTATTACTATTGGTATATTAAATCCTTTTGTTCTTAAAATATTTATTTTATCATAGATTATTTGTAAATTAGAAATTATTTCTTTAAAAAATAATAATTTATCGCATTTTATTTCAAAAATATCTTTCTCTTTTTTTTCTTCTTTTTTGTCTTCTTGTTTTATTTTTTTTTGAGGCTGAATATTAATTTTATTTTCTAATTTAATCAATTCTTTGATATTATTTATTTTTTTATTTTCTCCGTTAATTTCATAACAAAAATCTTCGCCGTCTAAATTAAATAATAAACTTGCATCTTGAATAATATCATATACTTCTTTAAATCTATCTACTCCTTTCTTACTATCTAATTCAATAATTGAGCCATACTTTTTAGAAAAACTTTCAAATTTTTTGATATCTTTTTCATCTAATTGTTTTATTTTATTTATAATGTTTGATGTATCTAAATCAATAAGAGATTTGAAATATGTCAAACATTTCATTGTATCAGCAATATCATCAATAGAAATGCTTCTATTGGTTGGGTCTAATTTATCTTTTAATTCATTTTCTAATTTTTTAATATCAGTATTTATTTTTCTTATTAAAAAATTTATTGCTTCTTTTTTTTCATAAATCGAAGTAAATACTCTATAATAAAGATTATCCGATTCGTAATCGTAAATGTTATTATTTTTTAATTCTTGTAAAGTCGATTGAAGTTTCCTCAAATTCATTTCTGATAAATTTATATCACTGGACAAAATTAATTTTTTTTTTGGAAAATTGTCAAAAAAAGATTTTATACTTTTAACAATCATTTCATATTTTTTACTATTAATGATAATTTTTAAATCTTTAATTGTGCTTTCTTTCACACCGAAATAATCTATCATTTGGTTTATGAATTCTTCTGATTTAATTTCAGATTTCTTCCCTAATTCTTCTTTTATATCTTTAAAGATATCTTTATAATTTTTATGATCAAATATTACTTCTATATTTGATGATTTTTCGGAAAATAAATCTTTTAATTCGTTTAATTTTTTATTTGCATCATCAAAACGTTCAGCTTGATCCTTTCCTTGTGCTTTTTCAAATATCTTCTTAAAGAGTAAAAAATCTTTTACTTTTTTTATTTCATGGCATAATTCTGAATGCTTTTCTAAACCTTCTATGGACTTCCTGGTCTCTTCCTCTTTAAATTTTTGTATTGAGTTATTTTCTATTTCTTCTAAAATTTTCGTAATTTTTTTAATGTCTTCATTATATAAATTTCTGTGGAATATCATTAAAGAATCTTTTATAAACTTTAGATTTTCGACTATTTCATTTATTTTTTTTATTTCCGACTTATATTGGGCATATTTTACTGTTGGCTCATAATTTTCTAATATTAGGATTATTAATTCTAATTTATCTTTTGCATATTGGTCACTTTCATCATTATTCATATTTAAAAATTTTTCTAAATCTACTGAAACCTAATTTGGTATTGGATAGGAATTGCCACTATAGTTTGAAAAAGTGCAGATATATCAAAATATGTTTTTACTTAAATTTATAAAATAAACAACTTTTTTGAAAGATAAAGATCGATATATTATAAAAAGAGAAATTCAATATATTATTAAAACAATAATTTAATCGGCAGGAAAATATTTTTTATTTAAAAAATTCAAAAACTATTTAATTTATTGTATATTAAGTAAATTTTATTCCAAAGATATTATAATATATAGCAGATATTATTTTTTAAAATAGTTTAATTATCGACAGGAGGATTTTTTTATTTAAAAAAAGTTAAAAAATTTTTTCAAAAATTTAAAATATATTTTAAATGTAAAAAAATTATTTAAAAATTCTATTTAAATATTTTAAAAAGAGAATAACCTTATTATAAAGATATTAATAAATCTACTCTTTTAAAAAAACAAGAAAAGATTAAGATGAATATTATAATCATTAAAAAAAAAAAAAATTATTTTAAAAAAATCATTTTATAGTAAAAAATGCTTAATATAATAATATAAAAAAATTTAGCAAATTATAAATTTATTGGGGATTGGGGATTGGGGATTGGGGATTGGGGATTGGGGATTGGGGATT
>JAJJLU010001067.1:0-10780 GCA_023807065.1 Isotricha intestinalis
CCCAATCCCCAATCCCCATCCCCAATCCCCAATCCCCAATCCCCAATCCCCAATCCCCAATCCCCAAAGCTTTAAAAATATATTTTAAATATTTTCTTCAAAAAATATATTTTTAGATAATATAATATACAAATAAAATTTGTTTGTTTTCAAAAATTTAAATTGAAAAAACAATTTAAAATGAACAATTAACCTTTTTTGAGACAAATAGAAAAAATCAAAATTTCTAAAATGAAGTGAACACAAATAGTATTAAATTCATAAAAGATAGTTTTTTTATAGTGAATTATTTTAAAAAAAATTAAATTTAATAATAACTTATTACTATCAATGATTGATATATAAATAAAATAAAATAAAGAAAAACTTCTTTTACATTAAATGATAACTTTAATTTGATCAAAAGAAATTAAAATCAAAAATAAAATAATATAAAGATATTATAATATTAAATAAATGTTTAATAAACGCAACAGTACCAATTTATTTTTTATTTATTTTTTAAAACTTTTTTTAATAGAGTTTTAATTTTATTAAAAATAATCTAAATTAAATCAAAAAAAAATGAAATTTTTTACTTTTCATTATTCAAATTCTATCATGTATCTAATTTACTTTTCTTTATCTTGCTTAATTGTAGATATAATTACTGAATGTTATGAAATTGTGCAATATAATCTAATTTTTGATCTATTGTTAATGTATATTGGTGAATCTTTGGCAATTTTCTTTTATCTTTATGAAAAATCTCAATTTATTCAAAAAACAGAAGGAATCAAAGTTTTTAATGAAAAAAAAAAAAAAAATAATAAATATATGATAATTTTCATTTTATTTTGGTGTACATCTTTAGATTTAATAGGAACAATAAATATTGAAGCCTTTTATACTAATGATATGATTAATATAAAAGGATTTGATTATTTTGAAAGTGCTTTAATATGTTTATTTATATTTTTAAATGAATGTTATTATTTAAAAATTGAGACATATATTCATCAAAAATTAGGAGTTGGAATTGACCTTTTTTGTCTTTTTTTTAGTTTTATATATATTTTATTAAAAGAAAACTTTGATTATAAGCTCAGTTCTTTTCTTTATGTTCTTATTTTAAAAATTCAATCAACATATCTTCAATCTTTTCTCTACGTGTTTGAAAAAAGATTAAATTATGAATATTATGTGAATATAAATTTAATTTGTTTTTCTGAAGGAATAATAGGAATCATAATATTATTAATATTTGATTTATTGTATAATATCATTTCAGTAAAAGTATTAAAGAAAGAGACATATTTTGTAATTCAAAAAGAAACTATTCCAAATGATAATAAAAATTTGTATTTTTTTATTTTTATAATAATTCCTATTTATTGTTTTAGTCTTTGTGTGCTAAATGTATCAAGATTAAAAATTGCAGAAAAAAAAAGACCAACTTATGTTATAATAGGTAAAGCTTTAACTAATTTATTTATTTCAATAGTGGATATTATTAGAGATAAAGATGAAAGTGATACTCTCACAATCATTAATATGATTTTTGGAGTTTTAGGAAGTTTAATATTTTGTGAAATTATAACTTTACATTTTTGTGGATTAGATAAAAATACATTAGACTTAACATCAATGAGGGCAAAAAGTGAAACAGATATTTCAATAATAGAATTACAAGAATTCCAAAATCAAAAAGATAATGATGAAATTGATTTTATTCCCAGTCAAATATTTTAAAAATTTTAAATGATTAAAGAATTTGAAAATACATTTCTTGAAAAAATAGATGTTATTTAATAATTAAATAAAATAAAATCAAATCATTCTAAAATGAAATGATTTTCATATAGAAAATTATTTAATTTTTTTGAAAAAGTCTTTTTTTTTTTTATTGTGATAATTTTAGTTTTAATTTAATATCTTTTTACTTTTAATGAAAATTTTTTTTCTTTATGTCGGCATTTATTTAATTGATTGAATTAATGATTTTATATTTAATTTACTTTAAATTAATTCAATTTTTAAAATATTTCTTTTAAATCATAATTTATATAAAATTTAATTTTATCAAAATTTTTTGAATCAAATTAGAGCTTAAATATACTTTAAAGTCAAATTATTAACAAAATATATTTTTTTTATTTTTTTGAACACAATATTTAGGTCATTATTCTCATATTTTTTGTTGTGACCCACATCAACTAAAATATATATGGATTGTTTAATATTATAATATTAAAATATTATAATTATTTCTATTTCATCAGAAATTAAAATTAAACAGCAACTGCTTCTTTATCATATAATAAATTATATTTTTGAAAAGAATATACATTATCATTATGACAATGAGTATTATATACAATAAACTATAAATAATATAATAACTGAAAATTCATTAGCTTCAATTTATTTAAAAATGATGGATGTGATATGTATATTGAGTCCATTCAATTGATTTTTTGTATGATAAGGACTTCAACAGAAACTTTACTTTATAAATTACTTGAATTAAAACAATATTTTCAATTATTAAATGTCTTTGCAAATATTCTTTGATTTATCAAGAAAGGGAAATTATGTTGAAAAAGATGAATATAAAAATAAAAATCTAATTATGAATATATATTAAAAAAAATTTATCAATTAAATAAATTCAGTTATATATGTATAAATTAATTAAATCATATTCTATATACAAAATGAAAATCTTATTTTATTTTTAAAATAAAAATATATATATAAAAAAATGGAAAATTTTAAAATCTCCGAATTCTATTGTCTGAAGGAACTATTTTTAAAAGAAGGAGAAAAGGATTATCTTTTGAATAACAGGTTTAACTAATATTAAAAACCACTAATTCTCTTTAAAAAAAGAAAAAATATAAATATATTTGAATGCTCCTATATAAGAATAGTTGAAAAATTTTAGATTTTTGTTGAAATAAAAATCAAAAGATTAATTTATTTATTGTTAGACAATCAATCAAAAAGGACATAACTAAATTTCAAAAAAATATTAAAATATTTAAAAATATTTTTTCAAGAATAAATCACTTAGGATTATTCATTAATGTTAAGATTCCTTTTTTGAATTTTTAAAAAAGTCAATTTAATAATTTAACTAAGAATTTTTATTAACTCATTATCAGTTTGTTAATTTCTTACTATCATCCAGGAATTTATTTCAAAATATATCATATATCATATGTAAATATGAATAATATTATTTATAATGAATAAAAAAATACATTATTTTTTAAAATTAACATAAATTATAATTATTAATTTGAAAATGAAAATAATTTTTATTTCTTTTTGATAAAATTATTTAAAATGGAAATAACAAATGGGAATGATAATTTTACAGAAACAATAGAATATAAATTAGATAAAGATATTTATATTATTATATTAACTTTTAATTCAGATGAAATTACCTTAAATATAAAAAAAGGAAATCCATATCAATATTACCAATATGAAACAAAATTTAATTTTTTAGATTTAAAAGAAATTAACCCTTTTTTTTCTCAATTTCAAAATGTTGAAAAAATAGGGAATTTATTTGTAAATCTTTTATATGGAAAAAAAATAAATCTTATAGAAAATCAAGATTTAATGACTTTTTCTTTTATAAATATTACAGAAGAAAAAATAAATCTTTTAATTAAAAAAAAAGAATTAACAACAAAAGAAACAATTGATAATATTTTAGAAATTATGGAATATTTAATTAAAGATATACAACAACTAAAAGAAGAAAATAAAATATTAAAAGAAGAAAACAAAGAAATAAAAGAAGAAAATAAAAAAATAAAAGAAGAAATAAACGAATTAATTGAATTTAAATTAAAAACAGAAGAAAAAGAAAACAATGAAAAATATAATAATTTAAATAATTCATCAATATTAACAGATAAAGAAAAAATAAAAATGATATCAAATTGGATAAAGCCAAATGGAAATATAATTTATAATCAAATTTATAAAGCAACAAGAGATGGAGGAACAGGAAAAGATTTTCATAAATATTGTGATAATCAAAAACCAACATTAACATTATTTGAATCAACTAATGGATATATATTTGGAGGATATATATCAATTTCCTGGGAAGGTCCTTTAAATTGGGCTTTTAAAGGTGATGATCAAAATGCTTTTATTTTTTCTATTAATAATCAATTAAAATTCCCTATTAAAAATAAATCCAAAGTTATATATAATCAAAAAAATTGTGGTCCTGATTTTGGTCATGATGATATTTATTTGAGTTCTCAATTTTTTGATTATGATTCTTCTTGTAGTAATAATTGTTATGGTGCTTCTCCTGAAAAAATTGCTGGAGGAAGTTCTTTTAGGATCAAAGAATTAGAAGTTTATTTAGTTCAGTTTGATTAAGGAAATTTTCATTTAATTTTGAAATAAATCGATAATTTGTTTTTTCAATATTTTTTTGGAAATAATTTATTTTTATTTTTTTTAGTGATTATTATTTATAAATATTCAAAAAATGTAGATTTTATTATATTTTTTTATTGAAATGTGAAAAATAAACGCCATTATTTATTTAAAAAACAAATATTAATTATGTTTTTTTAATTTTTTCTTTTCTTTTTAATAATTGAAAATAACAATTTTTATCTAAAAACTTTTATATAAAAAGAAAAAGATATTGAAGTCATATGGCTAAAAATTTTATCTCAATTATTTTACAATATTTTTTGATTATGAATCATCAGATGTTTTAGTTTTTATTGTAATTATATATTGAATTATCATAATAAATATTATTATTGTTATCTATAATATATATTAGAAATAAATTCTATATGTTTATTAATTTGGATGAGATTAATATATTTATCTTCAATTTCAAATAATGTAAATATCTTAATAAAGCTGTCACTTAACTAAAAAATTTTTAGGTGATTAGGGGATGATGAATTATTTTAATATAATTTATTAATCAAAAATTTGAATTTAATTTAATTATTTATTTGCTTTTAATGATATATCCCTAAATCATCTTAATTTGCAAAAAAATCCAATATTAAAGTATTGAACAGGCAATGATATCAAATAAAAAACTATATTAATTTAATTATAAATTATTTTAAACATTTTAAATCAAAATTTATAAAATAAAATATATCATTAGAATATTTAAATGAATTTTATGAAGATATTAGAATTAATTTAATATCAAAAAAAATTCAATCAAAAATTAAAAAAGTTTTTTTTTGTTCCAAATTTGACATATTCAATTTTTAAAATAAAGTAAGAAATAATATTCAAAAATTTCATAACACTAAAAGATTTATTATCTCAATATATAATTATGAAAAGAAAATAAAATAAAATAAAAATATCAAAATATAAAGAAAACCTTTAATAAGTTATGACACAATAATATTGTATTTTTATGGAATAGAACATTAAATTATAATAAATTATATAAAATATAAAAACTGTCTTAAAATAATATTAAAATGAAAGAAAGGAGAATTATATATGACTAATTTTAATTATTATAATAATTGAAAGTTAATTTTTTAATTGGAGTAACAAAAGTCAAATATTTTCAAAATTAAATAATTATAAAAGAAATATCAAAAGAGTAGAATGTAGTGAAATGTATTTTTTGCTATTTTAATATAAATGACTTAAAATCATATTTTAGTGATTTTTGTATATTTTAAAATAATTTTTGGTAAATTAATTGTGTGGTTATTTTAATTTTGAGGAAAATGTATTGTAGAAAAGATAATCAATTTTAAATATGAAATAATTCAGAAAAATTCATTTAGAAAATGTTTTTATAAAATAAATGCCTTTGATTAGATTATATTTTCTTTTTAATGTATGAATATTTTTTGAAAAATTTCAACATAATAAAATTTTAATTTTCAAATCATTTCCTTCTTAAATAATTTTAAAGTTTTTTTAATTTATCAATTTACATAGAATAGGAGATTCTTTTCTATTAATTAAGAATTATATAATAATGTATTAGAATAAATTATTTAAAAATTAATATAATAAATGTATGTATGCAAAAAATTATAAAAAATTTTATTTATTAATAAAAATTTAAAAAAATTAAAAATCCTTATATTTATACTTAATGGGAATAAAAGATAACAAAACTACAGGTTTAATAATAATTTCAATAATATACATCTTTGCTTCAATAATAGGAATATATGTATATTCTAAATTAATAAACGATTACCCATTTTATATAAATTTATTAATTTCAGATACTATATCAACATTCTTTGTTTTTATTTTTAGTTCAATTTTATCAAATTCTTCTGTTTATGATGCATATTGGAGTGTTCAACCAATAGTAATATTATATTTTTATATGTTATATTATAAAAACACAAATGAAATTTTCCTTTTATTTTTATCAACATTATTTTGGGGAATTAGATTAACATTAAATTGGGTTTATACTTTTACAAATTTAACGATTCAAGATTGGAGATATTCAAAAATAAAAAATAAAACTGGAATTTTTTATCCAATAGTTAATTTTGTTGGAATACATTATTTTCCTACTTTAATTGTATATTTTTGTGTATTACCTTCTGTTTATTTAGTTTTTTATCAAAATGAAAATAAATTAAATTTATTTTCAATTATATTTTTAATTGGTTCATTTTTTTCTACAATATTAGAAGCTGAAGCTGATAGAGAAATGCATGTTTTTAAAAAGAAAAAAGATAATAATAATTTTATAAGAATTGGTTTATGGAAATATTCAAGACATCCCAATTATTTAGGAGAAATTTTATTTTGGTGGTTTATTGGATTATATTGTATTTCTATTATAAAAGATTATTATTTTATTTTAATTGGTGCTTTTTTAAATACTATGTTATTTATTTTTATTAGTATTCCACTTGCAGATAATCATCAAAGAAGAAAAAATGGTTTTGAACAATATTATAAAGAAACTAGAATGCTTCTTCCTTTAAAAAAATAAGTTTTTTGATGATATTTTCTTTAATTTTGAGTATATTTAATTATTTTTTTAATTTTCAAAAATCTAAAATTTATTTGTTTTTTTTTTTGATTCTGAATATAATTTTTTTTTAATATTTTTAAAGTTAATTTTTTTAATCTACAAACAGATGAATAATAAAATATTTAAACTTTTTAAACCAATGATTAATATTAAGAAATAAGTGTTTTATAAAGATTTCAAGTTGAAGAGATGAATTCTTCAAAAAAAAATTCGTTTAACACAAAGAAAAATATATATGATATTATTATATTGTTAATTGAGTTGAGATTAAACTTTTAATTAATATTAAATAATATTTTTAAGTTTCATCAACTTTATTTAAGTTTATTTTCTTTTTCATCAGCAAGAATAATCCCAGCAAAACATTCAAGATTAATCTAAAAAAAAAACCGAAATTGCACGGACAATAGGATAAGAAAGTAATCTCATTAACAAAGAAATTAATCCATTGATTTTATTTTCATATAATATGATAACAATAATTCTAGTCGAAATAAATAAAAATATTTTAACTTAGTTTTGTTTTTGAATATATTCTTTCATTATTTCAATTTCCATTTAAATATTTTAGAATATTTAAAATTAATTAAAAAATTTCTTTAATTAAATAAATATATAAAATTTAATAAACAAATAAAATGAAAACAAGAATATATTCATTTTTAATATTAATGATGATAGAATTTACAAAAGAAGAAGAAAATAAAAATTCAACAATAAAAAATATGTGTGGAAAAGTAGGAGATTATATTGAACCTTTAAATGAAAATGATTGTCAAAAAGGTAAAAAAAAATTTGGTGGAAAATGTTGTTTTATAAAACTTGAAAGATTAGAAACAATATATAATGAAGATACTAATAATAATGAAGAAGTTTTAAGTAAACATAGTGCTTGTATTGAAGTTCCTTCTTTTAGTAATAATGATTTTAAATTAGCAAATATAGTTGCATATAATAATGGCTATAATATTGAAATAAAATGTAATAATAATTTTTTTCAAATTAATATTCTTCTTCTTTTATTTAGTATAATATCCTAAATAAAAATAAAAAAATTAAATATTTACATGAATAAGATTATTATTTTTATTTTATTCATGAAATAAGATAGAGTACCAAAAGAATTTATTCTTTTAAAGATTTAATAAATTGAATTATTATATAAAAATTGAAAATAAATAAAAAAATATAAACAAATGAAAAAAACAAAAGTTATTTTGGTAGGAGAATCTAAAGTTGGAAAAACAAGTATAATAAGCCAATATGTAGAAAGTTCCTTTTCAGAAGAATACTTAATAACATTAACAGGAGATAAACTAATAAAAGAAGTAGAAATAAATGGTAGTAAAATTAACTTAGAAATATGGGATACAGCAGGAAATGAGAAATTTAGAGCAGTCAATAAAATATTTATGAAAAATACAAAAATTGCAATTTTAGTTTATGATATAACAGACAAAAAATCTTTTGAAGAATTAAGTTATTGGTATAATCAAATTACCACTACAAATGATAAAAATAATATTATTATTGGTCTTGCTGGGAATAAAAGTGATAAATATGAAGAACAACAAGTACCTACTGAAGAGGGACAAAAATATGCTGATAAAATTAATGCTATATTTAGTGAAACTAGTGCAATGGATCATGAAAGTATAGAAATTTTATTCAATAAAATTTTAAAAGTCTTTGTTGAAAAAGAAAAAGAAAAAGAAATTAAATATAAAGATAATGAAGAAGAGAGTAAAGATCAACAAAAAAATAGTGGTACTTTTAATTTAGATATAAAAAAATCTAAAAAAAGAAAAGATGATGATTGTGTTTTTAAAAAATTGCCTTGTTAAATAAATTATTTATTTAACTTGAAATTTCAAAAATAATCATTTTATTTTATTTATTTTTTCTATATTATATGTTTTTTTATCAATTAAAGAAACTTCAATCATTATTTTATTAATTATTGAATGTTAAGTAAATTTAACAGAAAATGATAACATAAAGGATTTTATTTTTATATATTTAAGAATTAATGATACACCTTTCAGATTTGATTCACGTATACTGATTATATAATCTTAAATAAAATTCCTTTTTAACAGAAAAAACTCACAAATAAAATTACACTCAATAAAAATATTTTTTGAAAGAATTGTGATTTAATATCAGATAGAATATAAACAAATAAATTATTATCAGTTACAATTTATATAATAAATGACTCTTAGATAAAAGTATTTGCTCCTATAAAAATAAAGAAAAGAAGATCCTTCAATTGCAACTAAAGGTATAACTATAATAATTAATATCATTAAACTTATCTTCTTAGAATCTTTAAATACTTCTCAGAATCTGAGGAATATTTGGAAAAAAGTTTCCTATATAATTAAATTATATCTATTTCTCTAAAAAATTTACATTTATTCCTTGTTTTTATTTAGAAAATTCTTTTATTTGGTATTTCTTGTATTTAGAATTAAATTTAATTTTAATATTTTTATTTAGAAATAGGCTTGAAATAGTTATTATTAATTTGAATTTCTTTTTTTAAAATTAGTTAAATATTAATTTTTTAACTTAAATATTATTTTTCTTGTTGAATTAGTAACCACATTTCTTATTTTGAAATTGTAAATTATCTCCAATCCTTATTTATAATTATTAAATCAATTTTTTTTTTCAATAATATTTTAAAAACTTCAATTTTTTAATTTTTAAAAGAGATAATAATAAATAAATAATATTAGAGCAAATGATTTAATAAAATAACACAAAAATAATGATTATTATATTAATATTATAATCTGAGTTTTTAAAAGAATTTAGATAAAGTAAGCTAAAAACAAAAGTGAAAAATATAATATATTATCTTTGTTGTTATTAAATCAAAATTAATATAATTTTTTTAATATGAATGAATTATTTATATATATATTGTTTAATATTTTTATATATTTGATTATATGATTTCTAAAATAAGAAACATTTAATTCTGGGAATAACTTTAATATTATTTGTTTTTAATTTTTTATTCTTGTAAATCTAAAATAACAAAAATTTCAATTCCCAAATAATAATTAGTTTATGATGGATTAATCTTCTGAAAAAAATTTAAGGAATTAAATCTAATTTTAGGATTATGAAAAATGAGAACTTTTCATAAATTTAATTTAAAGAGATTGAATTTCAAATGATTGTTATATTTAAGACTTATCTTTTATTATATATGACTAATTTATAATATTATTATACTATTTTTTTATATTATTTAATCTTTTTTATTTATATTTAAAGAAATCTTTTGACTATTTTACTGATAATATTTTTATATTTTTTTGTATATAAATTTGAAAATTGAATATTAATTTAAATTACTTTCAGAAGAAATGAGAGAATTTTTAAGAATCAAAAACAATATGAAAGGTACATAATAATAATTTATTATTTACATTTGATGGAAATAAAAATTTTGAATAATAATATCACATTTTTTTTCACAAATTAGTAAACACAATAGAATTTATTTTAATAAAATTGAAATAATTTTTTAGATTTAATTTTTATTTGAAATATGAAAAGAATATATAATTTTTTACTATTAAGTAATTAATGATATAGAAAAAAATCTTAAAAATTTTTATTTATTAAAAACATTAAATTTTAATATACATTAAACCATTATATTGAGGTTGATCCTATACAAATTAATTAATATCAAATAATCAAATTCATTTAATTTTATTTTCTTTTGCT
>JAJJLU010001068.1:0-10779 GCA_023807065.1 Isotricha intestinalis
ACTGTTAATGATAATTCTATTTTTTCAAGTTGACTTTCTAATTTTGATATTACTTTTTTATATTCTAAAATCTCCTGTAAATTTGACTGTTATTCCATATAAATTAAAATTCAAAATTATTTCATTTTGTAAATCTTCTTCTCATTGAATTTGAATTTCTCTTTTTTTTTTAAGACTTGTTCTTTTTTAATTTTCTCTTATCCAAAAATTAGAAGCATTTCCTTTTAAATAATTTATTTAATTTATATTTAGTTCAATATCTTGTCCAGAAACATCAATTTCAGCCATCTTATGGAAGGCAATACCTAAGTTTTCTTTCTCCAGCCAAGCATATTAACGATAGGCAAGAGATAAAATGTGGATCTAAAACTTTTTCTCTAAAGCAATCACCTAAATAATTTAAAGCAAAGCTATAACTTTTCTTGCTGAAGATAAAATTAAATTATGTCCTTTATCTTCGTTTGTAAATGCAGTATTTTGAATTAAATATAGTAAAACAAGTCTAATTCAGCAACAACTGATCAAAATCAAAAACAAAAAAAAAAGAATGAATTTTCAAATCTATATTACAAATGAATATCATAATAATAATAATTCTCAATTAAATAATTTAAACCTAATAAATATAGACAAAGAAGAAAACTCATTAAATTCAAGAAAAGTAGAATTATTTAATGAAAAACCAAATCAATCAATGGAAGAAAATATTAATAATAATAGTCATTTAGTAAATGGAAGTTTTAATATTTCTCAAGATGAAATTGAAGAAGCTCAAGAAGAAGAAAAAAAGAATAAAATATTTCCTAAAAATTATGTTTCTACCTCTAATTTTAGTGAACATTCAAATTATACTTCTAAATTTAATTCATGTCCCCAACAACAACAATATCTAGTTTCATATACAATGAATGATTGTACAAGTTTTGGAAATTATAATTTTAATACTTATGTTAGTGAAAATATAGAAAATTTAAATTATTCAGATTTATATAAAAATTCATTAAAATTAAAGAAATTACAAGAATTAAAAAAAAACAAGATAAATCAAATAATAATAATGAATATGTAAATAATTTTAAATCATCTATTACTTCTGATAGAATTTCTACTTCTTTAAATGCTTTTGGTGCTGAAAATAAATTTCAATCAAACACTTTAAAGGAACTTTATGCTAATTGTCAATCAAAAAGTGAAAATGTTAATTTAAAAATAATTAATTTCAAAACACTTAATTTTAAAATAATTATAATTTAAAAATAGTTAATTAAAGAAATTTCTAGAAAATATGATAAAGAAAGTCCATTGTAATAGAAGAAATAAGAGATTAAAGACAAAAATTAAGTAATAAAAGGAGATAATTAAAAGCCATAATGATGATTATGGCCAGCATTGAATAAACTTAATTAAATTAGAATTTAACATTTTCCTCATAATTTAACAAAATTGATTGATATTTAATATCTATTTAAGTTAATACATTCAATAAATTAATAAATTAATAAATTAATAAATTAAAAACAAAAGAAATGATAAGAAAAACGATAAGAAAAGAGTTAAAAAAATTTGTAAATAATTATCAAGATTTACAAAAGAAAAATGAACAAATGAATAATACACTTTTGACTCATAAAAGGAAATTAGATGACTTAACATGGCAAAATTTTGCATTAGAATTGAAAACTGAGGGATTAAAAGGGAAAAATGAAAAATTAGAATGGGACACTCAAGAATTAAAAAGGAAAAATGAACAATTAGAATGGAACACTAAGGAATTAAAAAGGCAAAATGAACAATTAGAATGGAACACTCAAGAATTAAAAAGGCAAAATGAAGCATTCATGGAAGAAAAAAGAAGAGAACAACAGAATATATATACCTTTAAAATGTCTTTTGAAGAAAGTAAAAAAAATATTGAAAAAATAAATTTAGAAAAATCTAAAGAATATATAACTAAATTGATCGTAAATAAATTTGTTAAAGAATTTGACAATGAAGAAGGCAAAAAAAATCCTTTTACCATTTCATTAATTGATCACATGAAAAAGTTTAATGAAGAATATATGGAATATTGTTCAAAATTTATAAAATCATTTAAAACCAATTCAGAACAAATAGTAAATGATTTTAATATAAAAGATAACAAAATCTTAATTGAACATATTAACTTTATAGTTATAGGAAAAGCTGGTGTTGGAAAAAGTGTTTTTATAAATGAAAGTTTATTATTACCTAAGGAAAAAGAAGCAAAAGAGGGAATAGGGGAATCTGTGACTGATAAATCATCAGTATATGAATCAGATAAATTAAAAATGGTAAGGATGTGGGATACTCAAGGAATTGATTATAAAATATCTCAAGAATTTATTTTAAATGAAATTAAACGCATTGTAGAAAATGGATTGAAACAAGGTCCTGATCATTATATAAATATAATTTTATATTGTACAAGAGATGAAAGATTTCAAGAAGAAGATGCCCAACTTATTTATGAGATAATGAAATTATATCCTTATGATAATTTACCTGTCATTATCACTCAATTACAAGCTTATTTGATTGAAAGAGCTAAAAAAATGCAAAAAAAAATTAGAGAATTATTATCTAAATATCTTGATAAATCAATTTCAGATAAAATTGAAATTAGAGATATAGTTGCTAGAGAAGAAAAAGGGGAAATTGAAGTTTTTAAAGCAAGAGGAATACCTGAATTATTAAAATTATCTGTTGAGCTAATGGGAAGATCAATTACATCTGCGACATGTAAAAAATTTTCTCAAGAAATAGAAAAATTATGCAAAAATTATGTTGAAAAACAAATCAATTTTATTGAAAAACAATTTAAATATGAAATGGAAATATTAGATGTTTCTAGAAGTATGTATGTAGAAGATATGGAAGATTTGATAGAAGATTCAGAAAAAAAGCAAATAAAAACTTTATCAGAAATGAATATATATAGCAAAATAGAAGATAAAAAATATTTCGAAGATAATTTTATTAAAATTATGGAAACTAAATTTATTAATATTTATCATCATTTAAACGATATTGATGTTTTAAATGAAGAAAAAGAGAATGAAAATCAAATTATTGAAGAAGATAAAGACGATGAGGATAATAAAAACAATAAGAAAGAAGATAAACTTTTAGTTCAAATTTTTATTGAAGATAGATTACAAAAGTTAAAAGATATCATAAATGATACTTCCCAAAAAGCTTTTGGAAAAATTTTTAATAAACATTATCAAGATTATTTAAATGATTTACAAAAAGTGCAGTATTCATTAAGTAAAGATTATGGAGTAAATTACCAAGCAATTGACCCTTCCGAAATCGAAAAAACTTTTAAAGAAGAATTATTTATTAATTTCAACAATATTTTTTTCAAAAATATGTTTTGTATTATATTAAAATTATTTATGAATAATTTAAAGAAAATACTCATTGATTATTATACAAAGGAATTAAAAGAAAATGAAAAAATGCAAAAAATAATTAATAAAAAAGCTGAAGACTCATTAAAAAATATAAGCCAAAAATTACAAGAAAGTTTACTAAAAGAATTAAATGAAAATTTTAAGGAGAAAAAGAAAAAAAATAATGAATTTGATGATATTGATTTTAATGATTTGGGCTTTTAATTTCATTAATTATTAAAACTATAATAAAAACATAAATTTCTTTAGATTTAATTGAAAAAAAAAAAATTTTTTTTAATAAATATTTTAACTAATTTTAAAACAAAATAAAATTTGTATGGAGATTGGGTCAATCCCGAGAAAAAATATTGTTTATTACTTTTGAAATTTTATGATAAAATAAAAAAAAATTCATTAATTTAATAAATAATTTATTCAAATAATAATTATATTAATATCTATTTATTATTATCTATTTATCCAAAATTATAATTTTGTGTCGTGTTTAAAAACATATTTCAAAAATTTTTTATTGTATATGATAATTAAAATAATTGATTTATTTTAATATATCAATAATTAAAATTAATCTTCACTTGAAATAGACTCAGAAATATTATTAAACATTTCCTCATCTTTTGGACTAATATAATTAGTATTTATTTCTGATATCAATGGTTCATTTTTTTCACATATATATTTATTTAATATTTTTCTAGAATTTTTATTTCATTTTCTGAAAGTTTATTAATATCTAATTCCATTTCATTATTTGTCAAGATGATTTCCTGATATTATATTTTTGTTCTTGTGCTTAAATCTCTTATTTTTTTTGCTATATCTAATCCACTTAAATCTTTAATCCAATATCTATATTCATCTTTATTTTTTCCAAAAATAAAATCAATTCCTTAAAAATCAAATATATCATATTCATTATATAAATCTTTAGGAATTATAATACCATCTTTAATTGGTAAAATTGTAATACTTCCATCAAATTCATCAATAATCTTTTAATTTCATTTTCAGATAATTTAATTAAATCATTAACATTTATCGTTTATTTTTTTAATCTTCTATTGATTTTGTAAATTGATATGAAGCACTTTGTGCAATACCATGATGAAATATAATCCTTTAGTTTCTTTAATTAAATGAAGAATAGAAACAGCACATCCACCTCCAGATTCTCCAAATATACAAACATTATTTGGATCTCCTCTAAAATTTTTAATATTATTATATATCCATTCTAATGCACAATTTTGATTTAATGTTCCTAAATTTCCACTTTTATCTTATTTATCTACATTTTCTAAAATCGATAAATTTATTATATCCTAATATACCAATTCTATAATTAATAATTACTAAAATAATATCAGGATAAGAATTTATTAAATTTGTTCCTTCATATAATGGATCAGATGTACCACCCCATTCAAATGCCACATCATGAATAAATACGATTACTGGTTTTTTTTATATTAGTATTTGATATATTTCTCCAAATATTTAAAGTTAAACAATCTTCTCTTTGTTTATAATAAGATGCCATTTCTGATTCACATTCTGATTGAAGACAAACTTAAATAATATGCTTCATATACTTTAGAACTAGAATTTAATTTTACTGGAGGGAAAAATCTAAGGTTTTTTATTGGAGGTTCTGAATATGGAATTCCTTTATAAGAAATTACATTTACATCTTTTTTACCTACAAAAATACCATTTAAACATTTTATTGTTAAAGATTTATCATAATTACCTTTTTCCATATTTTCTTTATCAGTTTCTAGATCTTTTCCTTTTTCCTTCATTTTTAGATATTATATAAAAATTAAAACATTAATTTTTTAAATATTAAATATTAAAGTTATTATTATTAAAATATGATTAAATGTAATATCATAAATAAATTTAAAAAGAAAATTTAATAAAAGATAGTAAAACAAATAAATAAATATGAAATTTATTTGAAATGAAAAATAAGGAATAATTATAAAAAATATAGGAATAAAATAATTTAATATATATTTAAAAAAAGTGAAATAAAATATATTATTTTAATATATAAAAAAAAAGACAAATATTATTATAGGATTAATAATAAAATGATAAAAATAAAAAAAAATCATTAACTTTTCATCCAAAACCAAATTATCATAAAAAAGATTTTTTCTGAGGATAATCTTTATAAATTTTAAGCAGTTTGATTCCAAAAGAAAGAGAAATTTCTCCTGTATTTATATTACTTCTAACGCATTTATTATTATTATGTTCATTAAAAATTTGACAAAAAATTTTATAAGGAATATCTTTATCATTATGAGACAAATAATTAAAGTTTTCTCTGTATTCTACTTCAGAAGTCATTTGTGCTACACCCATAAATTTGAATGAGCCTTTAAGACTAATAAACAAATAAATTGGATTTTTTTGTTCTGATTCTTTAAAGGCATTTTGTAACTTTTGATTTCCTTTTTTTTGTTGAACAACATATTTTAAAATTTATTGAACGAATTATATTCTCTTCATTTAAACTTTTTATTATAAAAAATTTACCTTGGAATTATTTCATTGTTTGATTGTAAATTTTGATTTTGGGAATTTTGACCATTTAAATTTAAAGAATTTAAAGAATTACAATTTGTCTTTTCATTATTATAATTAATTCATAAATCATTTGATTCATTATTATTATTATTTAAAAAATCTTCTTTATTTAAAGTATTATTCATTGTATTCATCCCCATAAATCTACTTCCTTGTATTGAATTATTATTCATTAAAGTATTATTTTCATTGTTGTTTTTTAATAAATTAGAATGTTTATTTTCATTATGATTATTTCCTTCTTCGAAATGATAATTAAAAAATAAATCTTTTGATATATTTTTCTTAGGTTTATTCAATATATTTAATTTTTGCATTTCTTCAATTAAATTATTTTCTTCATTTTTTTTATTTGAATTTGGATTAAAATTATCTTTACTTTCATTGTCTTTTTGATTAAGAATTTTATTATTATTTCTTTAATTAAATTCATTTTTATCTTTTTCTTAGTGAATCAAATCCTGAATTTAGAATTTTATTTGTTGATTGGGATTTTCATTTGAATCCTTTATTAAATTTATATTTTATTTTTTTATAAAGGTAAAAATATACTTGATGAAAAAATTAAAAAAATTATATTTTTCACAATTAATAGTTCCTTAATAAACCATAAAAAAAATATGATGTTAAAAAAAATGTTTTTTCATCACATTCATTTAAAATAAAAGCAATATAAAGTAGAATTTTAAATTCTTATGTTGAATCAACGATGATTTTAACTTTAAAAAAATAATACAGAATATAATGAACAATTAGATCAAAATTTATATTCATATTTAAATAAAAGACAATATGTTAATATTTCAATAGGAACTCCTTCTCAAATAATTCCTACTTATATTAATTTTGAAAAACCTTGGATTTATTATTCAAGCGAAAAAAATCAAAAACATAATAAATTAATCTCATCATCTTACAAACAATTAGAACAAAAGAATCAAATGGAGATGAAGAATTTGATTATGGAAATTTTTAATCAGAAAATTTTAGATTTAAAAATGAGATAATGAAGAATTAAAAGTAAATGATTTAAATTTTATATTAGCAAGTAATGATAGGCATATAAAATTAATATCTCATAGTTCAGCATTTAATTTAAATTTTATTTATCAATTAAAAAATAAAAAAATAATAGAAAATTATGGATTTAGTTTAATATTTGAAAATAAAAATGAAGGAATATTATTAATAGGAAAATATCCACATGAATATAATAATAAAATATTTAAAGAAGAAAATTTAATATTAATTGATGTAGAAGTAAGAAATGAAATTTCGGTTTGGAATACTAATTTTGATAATATTTATTTTGGAGATAATGTAATTAAAGATGATATTAAGAATGCATTATTTAAAAGTGAATTATCAGGAATTATGGTAGGAAAACAATTATATATTAATTATACTGATTCTTTTTTAATCAATATGTTATAAATAAAAAATGTGAACCTTCCATCCAATAGACCTCCTCCAAGACCACGGAATAAATGCATCAGATATCTAAACTTTGTGAAGCAGTTTTCAACAGTATAGAAGAAGTTACATACTCAACAAAAAAAATTTAGTATAATAAAAGGTCTTTCAGAAATAAAAGTAGAAAAAATAATAGAAGCATATTCGAAAATATGTCAAAAGGGTTTTACTCCAAGTAACATATACTTAGAAAAAAGAAAAAATTTAGTATATTTAACAACAGGTTCATCAGAATTAAATAAATTATTAGGTGGTGGTATAGAAAGTGATTCAATAACAGAATTATTTGGTGAATTTAGAATAGGAAAAACTCAAATATGTCATACATTATGTGTAACATGTCAATTACCAGGTGAGAATGGTGGTGCTGCTGATAAAGCATTATATATTAATACAGAAGGTTCTTTTAGACCAGAGAAATTAAAACCTATAGCAGAAAGATTTGGATTAGATCCTGATGAAGTAGTTAGTAATGTTTTATATGCTAGAGCTTATAATAGTGATTGTCAAAATAAATTATTAATGCATGCTTGTACTTTAATAACTGAATCTAAATTCTCTTTGTTGATTATTGATTCTGCTACTATTCTGGTAGAGGTGAATTAAGTGCTAGACAAATGTCACTTTCGAAATTTTTAAGGAATTTACAAAAAATAGCTGATGAACATTAAATGCTTTTATTATTACTAATCAAGTTGTTTCTTCTGTTGATGGTAGTAGTTTTGGAGGAGGTAATGATAAGAAACCTATTGGTGGACATATTATGTCTCATGGTGCTCATACTAGTTTAAGTTTGAGAAAAGGATTGAAAGATAATAGAATTTGTAAAATTTATGATTCTCCTAGTTTACCTGAAGATGAAGCTACTTATTGTATTACAAGTTCTGGGATTGATGATCCTAGTTAATAATTAGTTTTTTTTATTTATTGGTTTATTTTTTAGAAGTAAGTATTTTTTTTTAATTATTGTTTTAAATATTTTATTATGGGAATATCTAAAACAAAATTAGATATATATATATAAAATAAAAAATGTTATTTATATCATATTTTTTTCAATATTTTTTTTAAAAAAAAATTAAAAAAATTTATTTTTGTTAATAATTGATTTGTCAAAATTTATTTTTTAAAAAATATGATTGAAAAATTTAAATAAAATATATTTTAATATAGTATTATAAATCAATTTATTTAAAAAGATAGATATAATATAATATAATATATATTTTAAATTATAAAAATTAATATTAAAAAAGTTAATATATTTAAATTTTTCAATATAAAATATAAATCAACGAATTATTGTAAAAATTGGATTATTTTGATTATGAATCACTAGATAATAAAACAATACAAAGATTAAAATTAGAAAAACCTTAAAATTATGAAAATCTACAAAAACAAGGAAAAGATTTATGTTAAGTATTAGATTACTTACTAAGAGAATATGAAAATCAAAAAGAATTAGAAAAAATAACATTTAAATCAAAAAATCAATCAAATCAAAATTTAGACTTAAAAAAATATCATCATACTTTAATGTGGATACAGGAAATAAAAATAAAAAAAAAAATGAAAATGTATCAGAAAATATTGAAAAGTAAAAGAAATACTAAATAAAATAATAAATAATTAAAAGATGAAAATGAAGAAAATGAATCAGATAAAGATTATAAAAAATTAATATCATACAGAAAAAAAATTTAAAAAAAAATGATAAATTAAAGTAAAAAATTAAATTAAATTAAATGGAGAAAATTATATGGGAACTGCAAGGAAAGATACTATCTTAAAATATAATGGAGTTCCTTGGTTATTATTGGATTAAAGGCTTTGCTGATATTGTTAAAGAAAAAGGAGATAAAGTTAATGAAGTTAGAACTAGAATAAGAGAAAAGGAATTAAGAGAAAAAATGGGAAATGTACAAGAAGAAAAAAAAACTAGTGTTGAAAAAAATAATGATGATGAGGATAATTATTATGATAATGATATTCAGGGAAATGAACTTGGTGATAATAATAATATTGATGATAATAATAATGATTGAATTGTTAAACAGGAAAATGCTATTGAAAACCAACAAGTTATAATAATAATATTATTACCTAATATTCAAAATGATAATAATAATGAAAATCAACATGTTGAAAATGTTAATAATAATGATATTCAAAATATAAATGAACAAATGAAAATATGAATATTTATGACTGAAAATAATAATAATGATATTCAAAAAGTAAATAATAATGATAATCAACAAACTGAAAATAATAATATAATTATAGAAAATAATCAAAAAGAAGAAAAAAAGAAAACATTGAAAAAACAGATTAAATTTTAACTTAATTTTTTTCATAATAATAATAAGAAAAAAACATATTTTTTTTATATTTTTTTAAATTTTTATAATTTTTTTTTTATGGAAAATAAATCAATAATCATTTTTGTTTTTTTTTTCGCCAAATGAATTCAAAAAAAATTCTTTTAAAATATAATTCTTCAACTTAAATCATTTTTATAATAATAATTAGATTTATTTTTATAAAATTTTATTTATTATTCTATTAAAAGTTATATAATAAAATTATATGATTATATTATAATATTTAAATATTTTAAATTTTAAAAGTTGAAATTTCATTAACATTACAATTAATATTCTCATTAGATTTTATTGTATTCCCAGAAATTTGTTTATCAAATAATTTTTTCCAATATAATTAATATTATTTCCTTGTAAATTTTATCATCACTAAAATCTTTGTAATCATTATTAATAAAATTTTTAAGTATTTTAACATAATAAAAAAAATAATCTTCTTCTTTATCATTATTTAAATTATCAGAAAGATTATAAATATCTTTTGTATTATATAAATTACCTTCATAATCATTTTTTTTATCTTTATTTAAATCATCTTCATTTTTAATAATACTATTCATAATTTCTTTTGATTTACAAATAAATTCATTTCATCTTTGTAATTACAAAGACTATATAATCTAAATAATAATATTAATAAAGGTAATAATATAAAAAATAAAAAAAAATGAAAAGAAAAATAAATTGGAATTTAAATATAAATCATTGTCAAAAAAGTATTTAATTTTATTAATAATTCTAATTTATTTAAATATAATATTTATAATAATAAATATTTAAGATTAAAAATATTTATATAATATTAAATAAATATAATAATAATAAATAAAATATTTATAATTAAATGGGGATTAGGTGGGGATTGGGGATTGGGGATTGGG
>JAJJLU010001069.1:0-10755 GCA_023807065.1 Isotricha intestinalis
CCCCAATCCCCAATCCCCAATCCCCAATAATAAATGAAAATAAAAAGTAAAAAAAAAGCAAAAAAAAACAATTAAATTAAAAAAAAAATATAAATTAAAATATTTTAAAATGCAAAAATAATAAAAATATAAGTTAAATATAATGGATAATTGAAAGATGTCCCTATTTCCCTTCTCTCCATGTGATTGGTATTCCACCCTCCCCAATAATCCAGAACAATAATTTTTTAATTTTTCCTAATTTAGTTTCAACTTCATTGTTAATATTAGTATTATGTAAAGTATAATAATAATTAATAAGATTGCTATAATGTTTTCATAGATTGACTCATTATATATTTTTTTCCAGCATATTGTATTCTTTTATACCATAATATATTGTTATTTTAATTTATCCTAAATGAGTGTATAAATGGTATAAATTCTTTATTTTTCTGCTACTTCATCCTTATTAAACCTGACTAAATGTTTGGTTAATTCTTCTATATCTGTACTTTATATTGAAGCTTATTTGCATTTGGATTTTCATCTTTCATTTAAGATTAGATTTCCAAGTCATTTTATTTTCTATATTTAATTATTCTGTTTTTCCTGAGAACATTGTTATTCATTTTTGACCTTTTATATTATTAATATACCTATTTTTTGTGTTTAAATTATAATTAATAATTATAATTAAAAAAATAAATTTTTAAAAAATATATATTAGTCTAACAAGTAGATCAATGAGAGAAATAATTTTAAATAGTAGATCATTTCAAACTGTGATCTTTTTATATAAGAAAGTCATTAAAAGAAATTTGTTTTTATATTTTTAAAAGATAGTTGTGTATAATCTAATGATAGATTGAAAGAATTCTAATATATTTTCTTTTTTGAATGGGTAAAATAATTTTTCTTCAAATCTACAAAATTCATTCTTTTTCCTTGGATAACTTCAAAAAATTCGGATTCTTTCATTTTCAATCTTCTGATTATCTTTGAAATACCCCTTCTATAGAGATGCTAAACTTTTATTGTATTATAGTTGATTTATTAAACATATCTAAGCTTTTCTTTAATTAGTATTTGTTTATTTCTTAATAAATGACGTAAATTCATGTGATTATTATCTTTTTATTACTAAAGATTGATTTAAATGTATGAAATTGGAAAAGAGAATTAAAGATTACAAAAAAGTGGAGAAAAAAATAATTAATTCTTTTAAAAAAATAAAATCGCTGTATGTTCAAAGATAGAAAAGATAAAAGACAATGTAATTAAGAGAAAAAAGAAATTCCATAAAACATCATAAAGGAAGATATGAAGAACAGAATTGAAAACATTAAATTAAGGAGAAAGCAGAATTTTTGAGAGTCTTTTTTATTTTTTTAATATAGTGTAGATGAAGTGAAATTAATTATATCTAGAAATTGTAAATATAAATCTATTTTCCTCTTTGAAATAACTATATTATTGAGGAGAAATTATTGATGTAATAATAAGTTAAAGAAATAAGTAAGTAGAAATTTACTATGATGAAAATGTCATTTCTCAAAAACAATAAAAAGAATATTTAAATATGTTGAATTACAAGAAATTGAAAATATTAATGATTGAATGATGATATATTATTTTTAGAACAATAGAAAAAAGAGTTTAAAAAGTTATAGATTCAATTAAGAAAAAAATATGATAATGTCTTTAATGAATCATAATTAATGAAAAATAAAATGATTAATCAAAATAAACAAAAATGATGATATACAATAATAAGATAAAATATTTTATTTATTTCAGTAATTGCTTTAAATATTTTAAATAATTAATTTTGATATTTATATTAAAAAATTAAAAGATTGACATTTATCCTTACATTTTTGATAAATAAAATTATAGTTAACTAAGTATTACAAAGAAAACAACAGTAATTGATTACTCCATAATATTTAAATATTTAAATCAATTATTTTTAGAATAAAATTGAATTATTTTCATTATGGATTAAGTACATAACTCAAAATAAAATGGAGAATTATTTTAAAAATTTGAAAAAAGAAATGTTTATTCTTTTTTATAAATGGGTTTTAATGTATAATAACTTAATTAAACATTTGGAATTGGAAATTAGTTTTGGTCAAGAATTAAATTTAATAGAATATTTAAAAAAAGATGAAAAAATGAAATATATTTATGAGAAGATCAATATATAATAAAATAAAGAATTAAGTTAATTGAAAAAAAACTCTCATTAAAAGATTATTTTTTGAGAAATAATTAAATAAAATAATATAATTAATCAAAAAAGTCTTAAAAAAATATAATTTAAAAAAATGAGTTTAGACAATAACTTAGAATGTATAATTTGTTTAGGACCACCAAGGCTTCCTGTTGCAACTCAATGTGGTCATATATTTTGTTGGCATTGTTTAAAAAATTGGTTGGATTCTCAAAATGTTTTAATATGTCCAATATGTAAAAATGGAATTGAAATGGATAGAATAGTAAAATTATATACAAATAATAATAATGATAAAGATGAAATTGACGATAGACCTCAAGCACAAAGAAATGAACCTAGAAGAAATAATTCACGACCTTCATTTTATCATACTATTTTAAATGGATTAGGTTTTTATGGAGTTAACAATAATGATAACGAAAATATTAGATTACCAGATAATAAAGAAGTAAAAAGAAATAGAATGACATTATTTTTTTTAGTTATTGGAATTTTTTTTATTTTTTATGTATTCCATTAATTATAATAAAAATATTATTTTAAATTTATTGAAAATAAATATCTTATTTTTAGATAAATTACAATCATTCAATAAATTAAATAAAAATAGATAGTAAAAATATTAGCTCTAAAGTGTATAAAATTAAATCAAGTAATTTAGTTAATAACAATAAAAATTATTAAATTCATTTTATTTTAATGAATATTGATAATAATAAAATAATAGTCAGAAATAAAACATTAAAATTTGGTAATCAAATAATACAAAAATAAATTTAAATAAAATATTTAATCAAGTAGATAAAAATAATGATGAAACAATTCAATTGGATTAATAAATTGAATTTCTTCCCATTGTAAAATTCTCGATATTCTGAAAATGACATTGGTAATGAATTACATAATATGATAGAAGACACTACTTGGATAAAATATGAAATTCATGAAAAAATTGGAAAAAAATAATATGATAAGAAGGAAAAATATTAATAATTTATTTTATATATCTTTTACTTTTTTTCTAAAATTTTGGTTAAAAGTCAATTTATCTTAAAGATTATAGGTATTATAGCAGTCTATAGAGAAAAAGTTCAAACAATTTAATAATTGTTATAGAAATTATATGTGAATAAGCAGGCTAGGTTTTTTCTTTTTTGAATTTTTCTTATTCAAAAAACAAATGAAAATCCCAATTTTTTATTATTAAATATATTTTTATAATATTATTTTTATTCATGGTCTAATTTTTTGTGTTGGAAAAGGAAAAATAACAGAAAGAGTAATTAATCTTGATTATTTTTTATTTTTATTTGTTAAGTTCTTGCTTTTTATATTTTAAAGTAGAAGTTAATAAAAAAAGAATGAAATGCAAAATATAGAAAAAATAATTAATTTTAGAGAGACAAAAGAACCAAATTTAAATTCATTAAAAGATAATTCAGTAACGATTCAACATGGAGATGAAAAAAGTGAAAAAATGGTTTTTAAATTAAATAAAGAAAAAGGAACTGGATTAGTCAATGACAATACTATCTTATGATAATAAAAATTAAAACATAATTAAATAGTAAAATTTATAATTAGAATTAGTATAATTAATTTATATTTCATCCTTTTTTTTTTGCAAATCATATTGTTTCTTCCAATAACAGTGAATTTGATTATAATAATAATTAATAGCATTTTGTAATTTCTCTTGATTAGTAATTTCTCCATTTCCACTTACATCACCTTCACTTAATTTATTTATTGCTTCTTCAAAATTTAATAAAGGAGGAGCATTATTATCTCTATAATAAAAATTAGTTTTTATATTACTAAAATCAATTTCACTTGTTGATAAAGATAATAATTCATAAAAAATCTTTAAAGACAAATCATCACCTGAATCTTTTTTAACTTCATTGTTTTCTTTTATTGTCTTTTTCTCATTTTTATATATATTCCAAATACTTTTGTGTGAAGAAGAATTTAAATTTGAATTTGTTTGAATAACAGAAGAATTTTGGTCAAAATAATCATTTATTAAATCTTCATTTTTGGGTAAAAGTTTATTTTTATATTCATTTACTTTCATTATTTCATTATATTGTTTTTTTATCGCATTTATACTATCATTCATATTTTCATTTACATTAAATTCAATTTTAAAATCATTTAAATTATCATTGATTATGTTAATTAACGCATCTAATTCATCTACTTCTAATATATTTTTTTTATTTTTTTCATTTTCAAATTGTTTATTATTATTATTATTTGTTAAAAATTCTGTCTCAAATTCATTTGATATGAAACTTTCTAAATCTGGCTTTTCATTACTTTCTTTAGGATATTTATTATTATTATTTTGATTCATTTCTTTCTTTTTATTTTCTATATTTCCACTACTTATAATAGAACTTCTTATTTCCTTTATTTTTGTCATTCTTTCAGTTAAATTGTTTGCTTGTTTAATTATGAATAATATTAATATCACTGATACAAAAATCATTAATAAAAAATAAATTCCATAAATACTATTTTTTGTATAATTAAATTTTTCTTTGAATATTTCAATTATTTCATCAATATCTTGATTATTCATTAAAAAAAATAATAACATATTTATATTTTGATCATATGTTAATTTACTTAAAAATATTTTTGTATTAAAAGTCGAATTAGATTTATTTTTTTGATAAAAAGGAATTTTACATTTAAAGTAATTTTCTTTTCTATTAAAATAAATATCAATTATTGAATTATATGGGAATTCATTTTCCTCATCATAATTATCTGAAACATATGTATAATTTAAATTATTGTAATTTTCATTTGAATCCTTAATCTCCAATTTTTTCATCATATCTTTATGAAATTGAGTATGAAATGTAAATTTATCGCCACAATATAAAGGAATACAATAACAATTTGGCATAAATCTGACTTTTTCAGGTGGAATATAAAATTTATCTTGCATATCACAGTTATTATAAAAACAATAATCATTAAAACAATTATAATATTGACTAATATAGTTATAATATTCATCATAATCTTTTAAATTACATAAATGTTCATCTTCTGTTTGAATTTTAATTTGTTCTTTCAATGTTAAATTTTGATATTTTTCCCGATACAATAAAAATTTATTTAAAAAAACAATCAATTCATAAATTCTTGAATCTTTTTTAAAATGATAATTTACATTAAAATTATCTTTTATTGAATCCATTTCATCATATTTTAATAACAAAGAATTTATATTTATATCATATTCCTTATCAGTTGGATCTAATAATGAATTTGGTATCATTGAATATTTAAAAATATCTACTATAAACTTTGGTGTTTTAAAAATTATAGTATTACTATCATCAATATCATATTCATATTTATATATCTTTTTATCTATAAATTGAGTAATATTTATATGTTTTAATTTTTCACTAAAATTTATGAGTGAAAAATAATCATAATTTTTAGTATCATTAAATTCATTTAATTTGATGAAAGGCCAAGTCATATTATTTTTTAAAATTTTAATTGCAATAGTCATTGAATAATTTTTTACTATACTTATATTAAAATTATAATAAAACATAATATAATCTTCTCTTTCATTATCTTCATTTACTTTTACTAAATTTATAAATTTTGGGTCTTTTGATTTTTCAAGATAATAAAACCAATTTATTGTTCGATTAATATCATTTGGAATTTCTGAACATTCAGTTACTGGGTCTAAAATATAATCATAAATTTTATTATTTTTTGGAAGAGAATCAGAACCTTTATAAGCTTCTTCTAAAGGATATTTAAAGTAAAAAGTCTCTGAACAATTTTGAGGCTCTTCATTTAAATTACCAAAAAAGTAAAAATTTACTATAGGAATTCCTTGGGAGAAATAATTTTGATAAATTATTGGAGTTAAATAATAATAAAAAGGAATTAAATTTGATATACTTTTATTTGGCTCAACCATTTCACTTAAATTTGGATTTAAAGTAAAATTTAAATTTTTTTCTATATTATCATAATTTTTTCCAAAATGATTTAAATTATCTCTGAAAATATCTGAAGTAAAATTGTTAATAGTAATTAATTCTTCTGTATATAATTTCATAAAATATAAATTTTCATTTAATATTGAAACATATTCATCATTATTTATAGTATCAATTTGAATTTTGACTTGTCTTTGAATATCAATCATTTCTGATACAATACTTTGATAATAGTTTTTGTCTGCTTGTGTTTCAAATAAAAAATTCATCTGTATAATTTTTATAGAAATAATTATTATAATAAATATTAATATTAAAAAAGTATATACAATTCCAACTTGAACACTTAATTTCCTTTCTCTTATAATAACTAAGTATTTTAAACATGACAAAAAAGATGTAAAAACACATCCTTTTTTATCATCTTCATTTCTATTAATTTTTTGTTCTTTAATTGATGAAGCTTTTCTTATATTAGGAAGAGTTTCTTTTAAACTTTCAGTTTCTTTTTGATTTATTAACAAAAAATTATTAGATGAACTTCTTGCATTATTATTTAAATTCCCATTCACATTAGTTTCTTTCATTGTATTAATTTCTTGTAATTCAATTCCTTTTTCATCCATAAAATTATGAAAAATTAAAAAAAAATAATTAATTTAAAAATAATTTAAAAAAAATATATAAAATAATATAAAATAATATTTAAAATATCATATGGAAAAGGTCTGTGATGAAAATAAAATATTTCACTTATATACAAAATATAAACACCCATCTTATAATAGAATTCTTACATCAAATGAGCAAATATCAAAATTTAAAGAAAAAATAATAAATTATAATAAAATCTTCAAAGAAATATCAAAAAATAAATTCAAACAACAAAAACCGAATGATGTGATGATATATGTAAAAGAAGACAAAGAAACAAAAGTAATAATAGAAGAAGAAAAAAAAGAGGAAAAAAAATTAGAAATTCCAAAAGAAAAAGAAGAAGAAAAGAAAGAAGAAAATAAACAAAAATCATTTTTATTAATCGGCGGTTTTAGAGATATAGAAGCAGAACTATTAAAAAGGGGTTGGAAAAAATTAAAAGATGAAAATGACAGATCATTTGATTATATATACACTGTTAAAAGTAATAAAGTTCCTCATCAAGAATTAAAACCAAATCAAATGTCAGGTCACTTTTGGAAAGCTAATGAAATAACTAGAAAAAGTGGATTATTAAATAATTTAAAAAATTTATATTTTAAAGAAATCAACATTGATAATTTCTTTCCTAGAGCATATGAATTAACTGAAAAAAATGATTTTGAAGATTTTATTGAAGATTTTAAAACAAATAAAGCAATTTCTATTTTAAAAGAAACCATAATTAAAAATGGAATCAATGTTAATAAAGAAGTTGTTGATACTGCTATTTCTATTATTAAAAGGAAATTACCTATTTTCAAAGAAGAAATTAATGTTAAAGAAAGATTTGATAAAGTCAAAGGAAGGGTTTTTGGAAATAAAAAGAATGATAAAGATAATTCTTATGAAATATCTTTAATCACAGATGAAGAATGGGAAATTATAAGTAATGAAGATATGAATATTTATCAAGATTATATTGAGAAATTAATTAGAAAAAAATTATTATCTAATGAAGGAAGGAAAATTAGTGTTAAAAAGGATATTAAAAAAAATATAAATTTAAAAAAAGAAAATAATATTAATAAAGAAAAAATAAAAGAAAATGATATTATAATAAAATCAAAAGATAATAATATTATAGAAAAAATAGAAGATGAAAAAAAATTAGAAGAAGAAATAAAAGAAATGTTTAAACAAAAAGCAATAGAAAGAGAAAATGAGCGTCAAAAAGAAAATGAAAAATTATTGGAAGAAGAAATGAAAAGAAGAGAAAAAGAATTATTAGAAGAAGAGGAAGAAAATAATAAGAATGAAGAACCAGAAATACAATTCATAAAAAAACCAAAAATGACAAAAGAAGAAAAAGAAAATAAATGGAAAGAAGATTATTTAAAAGAAAATAAAACCCATCCTCGTCCAAATAAAAGAAAAGAAAATGAAAATTATGAAAATAAAATTCCAGAAGTAAAGGAATTATTAAATTTAATCAAAAATCATTTACCAGAATATTCATTTGATGGATATAAAAATTTATGGATAGTAAAACCAGGAGGAAAATCTCGTGGAAGAGGAATTCATTGTATAGATCAATTAAATGACATATTATCAGATGTTAAATTATATGATCAAACAATAATACAAAAATATATAGAAAATCCCTTAATAATTCATAATAGAAAATTTGATATTAGACAATGGGTTTTAGTAACTGATTTATCTCCTTTAACAATTTGGATGTTTGATACTCCTTATATCAGATTTTCAGCAGAAGATTTTAACATAAATGATTTTAAAAATATTTTTAGTCAATTAACTAATAATTCTATTGCTAAACATAGTGAAAAATTCAATGAAACTAATATAATTGGTGATATGTGGGAAATTGATCAATTTAGTAATTATTTAATTGAATATTATGGTAAAGATTATTGGCCTGAAATTAAAGAAAAAATCAAAAAAATTGTAATTTATTCTCTTCAAAGTGCTAAACATAAAATTTTTCAAAGGAAAAATACTCATGAAATGTTTGGATATGATATTATGGTTGATGATAAATTAAATGTTTATTTAATTGAAATTAATGCTTCTCCAGATTGGTCTTATTCCACTAAAGTAACTGAAAAATTAGTTAAAATTGCAAGTCAAGATTTAATTAAAGTTGTTATTGATTATGCTGAAGAACAATTAAAAGATGAGAAAGATAGAAAAACAATTGATACTGGAAGATTTAAATTAGTGTTTAATTCTAATGATTTTCCGAAATTTGAAAATATGGAAGTTAATTTCAATGAAGTAGAAAAAGTAAAAATTGATGAGAATTAAATAGAAATTTTATTAATTAAATTTATGTGAATATTCTTAATATTAAAATAAAATTATTTTTATTTTTTTAAAATTCTGCATCTTTAAAATAAGCTTTTTCATAAAATTCTTTTAATTCATTATTTTTAACTTCTTGAATAACTTTATATAATTTAGGTGCATGTTCTTCAAAATTTTTTTCAATCCCCATTAAATCAGCATAATAATTAAAAACACAAGTTAAAAAAATATCAGCGAGTGAAAATTTTTCTCCTAAAAAATATTTTTTTGTTCCATAAGAAATATATTTTTTTTCACAAGCTTCAGCAAAAAATTCATATTTATTTAAAAGAGCTCTTTTATAATCTTCAATATGCTGTTTATCTTCTTCAGTAATTGGTTCATAAATATGTTTAAAAACGGAAAATAAATCATCAAAAGAATCTAATAAAACATTTATTTGATAATCTTCTTCGTTGTCTTTACCATATAAATTAAAAGCTCTTCCTAATAAAAGCTCTATTGCATGAGATTGAACATATTTTTTTCCTTCAAATTCTAACATTGGTAATTGTTCATATTGAAATTTACCACTCTTTTTTTCTGTTTTCCAATTTTCTTTGGCTATTAAAATATTTTCAAATTTGGTTTTTGAATAATATAAAATAGCTCTTATTATCATTGCTCTTCCATTAGCATTAAAATAATATAATTTTGTCCCTTCTCCTTCCATTTAATTCTTTTAAAAATTTTTTAAAATTTTTTAATATAATTTTTAATCATTAATAAATCAATTATATTTGAAAAATTTTTTTAAATATATTTTGTTATTTATATCATATTTATATTATTGTTTTATATAAAATTTTTAATGATTTTTTTAAATCAATGTATTTCATTTTTATCTATATTACCTAAACTTTTTTTTTTGAACATCTTTTTGAATTAATATTTGAATTATTTTTATAATTAAAGTATGATTTACTGTATATATTCCTAATATCTTCTATCTTGATATTTTTTATTTATTTTTTCATAATTTCTTTCTCTTCCTCAATATTATTTTTAATATTTTCTATTCCTTTAACTAATTGTTTTTAGGATTTTTTTTATCGAATTTTTTTTTGTAATAATGTTCGAGAAGAATCTTCATTTAGAATCTTATTTTTATGAAAATCTAAAATAAAATAAAACACCATCACCTTTACAATTTCTTTTTATTTTTTTTGTAATAATATAAGGAAATTATAATTAAATTATCATTTTTTTAATTTTTTAATTTTTTCATTCTTTATTAACTAAAATAAACCATATAAAAGTCATAAAATTAAAATAAAAAATATTATAAATAAATTCATTTTTATTTATATTAAAAAGATATTCAAATATATTAATAAAAATAGGAATGGTCTAAAAAACATAAATAAAAAATACATACTTATAATTTAAAAATTAATCTTTTTTTCCATTTTATATATAATAAAACTAGAGTGTTAGAGAATCTTTTAGAATATATGACAATTTTATGAAATCTATTTGATAATTACTAAGGGCAATTCTTTGTTTATTATTTTGATATATGGAATGAATGATGATAAAAAG
>JAJJLU010001070.1:0-10749 GCA_023807065.1 Isotricha intestinalis
CCCCAATCCCCAATCCCCATTATATTTTTATTTAAATTTTTTAATTTAAATATTTCATTTTCATAAAGAAGAATTAAAATTAATTTATTTATCTTTTATTTTATTATGATTTTCTTAATTTTTTTGAGAAATCATAACATTCATATGATTAAATAAAGTTATTTTCATTTGATTAGTTTGAATAACTAAATTTTTATTATCTAATTGATTAATTATTAAATCTATTTCTTTTAATTTTTTTTAAAATCTTTTATAAAAGAATCCCAATTTAAATATTCTTTTGATTTTAAAGCACATTCATAGGAAATAAAGAATATTTAAACAAAATACTGTTAGAATATTCCAGTTTCTGAAAGATAAGAAATAAATTTTTTTAAATCATATTTTTTGTTATTAGGAATTATTAATTAAATATTTAAAGTTTTAAAAGAATTATATAAAAATTCAAAAAATTTTATTATGAAATGGGATTGGGGAATGGGTCAAATTCCCAATTAATTTAAATATATTTTTTTCTTGAAAAAAATAAATTTGAAAAAAAACTTAAAAATGAGATTTTTAATTGTATGAAATAATATAAATTTAATGAAAAATAATATTTTTAAAAACCTTTTTGGTCTTGTTAAGAAGGTTATTATTTTTTGAACTTTGATTAAAAACAATATCTTCATCATCATAATTAATTTTATTATTAGATTTAACTATTCTTCTAATTACATGACTAAATGATATAATAAAAATATTTGTATTCAATTGATTTTTTTTGCATATTATTCAATTCTTTTTGTTTCTTTAATTATCATTAAAACATTATCATAAAAAAAATTATTGTTAATAAATTTAAAAATATTATCTATGAACATTAATTCTATTTTCATAATCTTTACTTCTTGATTGGAAAAACATATTGAATACATAAATAATAAATCTTTTTATTAAAATAATTATTATTATATAAAAATAATATTTTTTAAATAATCATTATAATAATTTTTTAATTTAAATAAATATAATTTTATAAACTTCTACTTCTTTTACATCAAAAAATTTATCTTTTTTTTCATTAGGAATAATTTCATTAGCATTTAAAAATGCATTTCCATATTGAAATTTACATTCTTTCATATATTTATTCCTTGAATTATTTCCTTCAAATCCAAAATTATCAAACCATGGACCATAAGAATCTAAACAATAAATTGTCCAAGAACTATTTTGTTTAATAAATTTTTTATTTTCAGTTAATGAAAAAATAAAAGTATCTTTATCTTCTTTCCATTCTGTTTTTGAATCCCAATCTAAAGGTGTATATCCTCCAGTTATAAATCCTTCAACAGCTTCAATTAAAGTTAATGTTGGACCTTTATTATCACAATATTTATGAAATATTTGATAAAAATGACTATCTCGAGATAATCTATATAATAATTCTGCTTTTATTTTTTGATTTGGATTTATCCAATTTTTTAATGTTGTATTATATTTTATATTATTTTTTATTATTAAACTATCTAAATTTAATATTGTATCCTCTCTTTTTTGTGTTTTGTCTTCAATCAAATTTTCTTTATTTTTTGTAATTTCATTTATTTTTTTTTTTAATTCTTCTATTTCTTTATTTTGTTCTTCTACTTTAGAAGTTAATTCAATATTTTTTCTAATAATTTCATTATTATTTAATAATATTTGTTCTTTTAAATTTGAAATAATTAAATATAATTCTGCAATTTTTTCTTTATCACTTTTTTCTTCTTCATTAATTTCAAAAATTATTTCTTTTATTTTAGTTGTTGGAAGAGGAATTGATAATAAAAATTTATTAGTTTCTTCTATAACTGAAGGTTTAGAACTATCAATTAAATTACTTAATTCATTAAATATTTCTTCTATATTATCAAATATTAAAAAGTATTTATTTTTTTTAATATCATCAATTTTTTTCATTGAAGAATAATTATGAAATGTAAGATTATCTTTATATTTACCTTTAATTAAAAGACAATTTGAAATTTCAGTTGAAATTGAAATTGAAAAATCATGTTCTTTATCAGATTTAATATTAAAACTTTTTGAAAGTGAATTAATTGGTTTTTCACTAGTCACTGTTGGTGCTTGATCCATTTATAAACAATAGATAAAAATTAAACGTAAATTAATTTAATTTATTATGAATAATTTTTTTTAAATAAATATAAAATTTCTTCTTAAAAAAGAATATTTTTGTTTTAAAAAATTTATAGAGTTATAAATTGACTTAAGATTGAATTTGAAAAAGAGAAAAATTCAAATATTTATTTATTGAAAAAATAATCCAAACAAATATAGAAAAAAATATATTTAAAAAATATTAATTAATCTAATTTAAAATATATTATCCATGGAAAACAATTTTTTATTATTTAAAAAATTTAGTATTTTTAATCTTAATATAATTTTTAAAACAAATTAATATATCTTATATAAATGAATAAAATATTTTTAAATTATATCTTCAAATAAAATAATAAAGATTTCCCAATCAATGTATTAATGAAAAATATAAAAAATTTTCCATAATCAAATATGAATATTTATTTTTTCCCAAATCAATTGTTGTTCAAAATAAATTTTTTTAATATGAAAAAGTTTTATTTCCTCTTCTCATTAAATTGTTAAAATAAAAGAATCTCTTCAAGAATTATATAAGTTAATTAGTGATAATCAAAATAAAAATATAATAATCTTTAATAAAAAAAATTTAAAAAAAAATTAAAGAAGAAAAGAAAAGAACAAATATAAAAAAGGAAATATGATATTAAAAGAATGAAAGAAAAAAGTTTTTGAAATAATTTAAAATAAAAATAAGGTAATGATTATATTAAAGATAAAATAAAAACATGATATTTAAAAATACAAAAGAAAAAAATAATCATTAAAATAATTAAGGAATAAAATTATGACTTATTAATAGAAAAAATGAATTCACCAAAAAAATACTTAAAGTAAAAAAAATAAATAAAGAAGATAATATCTTTAATTATATATTATATGTATTTTTTATTAAAAAAATAATATATTGAAAACAGATAATGTAATAAAAAGTATTTCAAATAATAATTAATCTTATTTAAACATAATTTAAATGATAATAATGAATAAACAAAAAAAAAAATGACTATTTTACATGATTAATCAACTATTTCTATTAAAATGATTTATGATTAATAATTTATGTGTTAAAATTAATAAAGAAAAATTCTAATGATCATTCTTCACTTATTTATTTTCAAAATGATTTTTTATTATATATTCTCATTCATTTGATTTTAAAAAATTCATTTTAGAAATTAATAAATCAATATGTATATTATCTTTAGAGAAATGTTCAAAAAAATTTTCTTTACCTCCAAATTTCAAATTACATAATTTACATTTATAATATTTACAATTTAAAATATGATTGTCATATTTATTTTTTTCTATACTTTCATTACATATTTGACAAATAAATCCTTTGATAGAAATAAATTTTTTTAAATCAATATTTGGATGAGTAATAAAAGGTTCTAAATCACAAAAAGGACATTTTGCAAAACTTTTTTCTTTCTTTGCTTTTATAAATATATTTTCAATACATTCTTCACATAAAAACTTTTGACAACCTAAACAATAGAAACATTCTGGTGGAATTTTTTTACAATTATAACATTCCTGAAAGGAATTAATTTTCATTTTTAAAAATTAAATAATTTTTTTTAATTAAAAAATAAGAAAATAGAAAAATTGAGTGTAATGAAAAAATAATAAAATAATATAAAATATTTTTGCCTTAATTTTCATATATATTATTATATAAGATAATTTAGATAATGTAATATATCAATTAATTATATTAATTTCCTTAGTCATTTGTTTATTATATTAAAATAATTTAAGAAATATTTTTAATGAAATAATATAATTCAATATTTTATTTATAAATAATAATTTATATTTGTTTTACAAACTTAAATTAATAATTATAATAAATTCCTAAGAAATATAAATAAAATTTGAAAAAAAATATAAATATGAACAAATTAATTTCATTTTTCTTTAATACATTTAATTAATTTAAAATGAGAAATTTAATTATCATAAATATATAAAAAATTATGGTTAATTAATAAGAATATAAGTAAATATTTTAAATCATACCTCATTTAATAATATCTAAAGGAAAAAGAATATAATATAGAGTAAGTATGAAATTCAAAAAAATAAAAAGAATAAACAAATTTGTTTGATATTCTAATACTAGTTTAATACAATATATATATTATATTGCTTATTTTATTATTATATTACTGAAAATTTAATAATTTTCTTTCATATTCTTAAACTATAAAGATTGCTTATTTCCAAATTTCTCAAATATAAATTAATAATTACTCTGTAAAATTATTTATTTTAATTTAAAATTAATCTAAATATTTAATAAGAGAATTTAAATATTTAATTTTTTCAACATCGACTTTAATAACCTTTCTATCATAAGTAATTAATCCATTTACTTCATCTTCAACATCTGATAATTGCGTATAAACAGTAGCACTTAATCCTTTTGGAATTGCTGGAATAATCTGTTCAACAAATAATTGTTTATAAGCTTGATTAAATTCTTCAATGGTTTTATATTTAAAATATCCAAAATGATGATCAGAACCACAATGTCCTTCAGAAACATATGAATATCCACCAAATTCAGAGAGTACATTAACTCTATCATATTTATCTTTAGGAAAATCAATATTACCAAAGTAAATATGTAAACTTTGGAAATCACCTCCATATTGATCATGAAATCCTGAAGCATGATCTATATATCTAGTTACATCTAATTCTTTTATAAAATCAACAACTTTTAAAGCATCAAATTGTCCCCATCCTTCATTGAATGGAACCCAAGTTGATATACAAGGTACATTATATAATTGTAATATCATTTCTTTTAATTCTCTATAATAAGTTTCTCTACTTTCTAAAGTTTGTCTTCCAAAAAATGTATACCAATTATCAGGAAGAGAAATATGTAAAGCTGGAGTAAGCATAGCAACTATAGGATTATAAAATGCTCCTCCTGATATCATATCTTGCCATACAATCATACCTATTTTATCACAATGATAATACCATCTCATTGGTTCTACTTTTATATGTTTTCTTAACATATTAAATCCCATTTCTTTCATTTTTAAAATATCATATTTAAGAGCTTCATCTGTTGGTGCAGTATAATAACCATCTGACCAATATCCTTGATCTAATACTCCGTTATGAAAATATGGTTTATTATTTAAAAATAATCTTTTTAACCCTTTTTTATCTTTTCCTATACTAAATTTTCTCATTGCAAAATATGAATTTACTATATCATCTCCAAATATAAATTTAACATTATATAAATTTGGATCTTCTGGTGACCAACTAAATATTGGTTTTGGTAGTTCAATTAAACTTTTTTTATTTATTGGAATTTCTCCATTTATTGATTTCCCATTTTTATCAGTTATAATATATTTTATTATATTATTTTTATTATTTTCTAAAATACATTCTGGTTCAAATTCTACTTTATTTTCATCATAAAATGGTGTTATTTTCACATTTTTTAAATAATTAACAGGTACACTTTCTATCCAAACAGTTTGCCAAATTCCTCCTGTTGTAACATAATATATATTTCCTCTTGGATTTGCTTGTTTTCCATAAGCTTCTCCATTTTCTTTTAAATTATCTATTACTTTTACCAATAAATCAATATTAGAAATATCTACATTTTTAATATATTCTGTTATATCTATACTAAAACTTAAATATCCTCCTTTATGATTACCAACATGTTTTCCATTAATATAAACATCAGTTTCTTGATCAACTGCACCAAAATTAAGGATATATCTTCCTTTATTTGTTATTTTTGATAAATTTACTTTTCTATTATAAAAAAGGACCATTCCAGGTTCTAAAGTTTTTTGAACTCCACTTAAAGGAGATTCAATAGAAAAAGGAACAAGAATATCTCCATCATAATTATCTAATTGTTTATCTTTTTCTCTTAATGCATATTTCCATTTTCCATTTAAATTTAAATATGAATCTCTTTCATATTGAGGTCTTGGGTATTCCTGTAAAATATTATCCTTGTTTAAATTTTCTCCCCATGGAGTATATATTGTAATTAAGTGTGAACCAGGATTTATCCATATTTTATAATATAAACCTATTACTAAAATAACTATTGAAGTTCCTATTAAAGCAAAATAAATTGACATTTAATATTATATTTTTTCATTTATATATTATGTTTATAATAAATTTAAAATAATTAATTATTTAACAATATTAAATACTGTTATAAAGATTAATTTTTAAGGATTATTATTATTTATATTTATTTAATTTATAAATATTTCCTTTTTTATTCATTCAATCTTTCTTCTTTTATATATAAAAATTATTTATTTTTGAAATAGAATAAGGATTGAGTTTAATATTTAATTTAATATATGGAAAAATCATCTTTTCAAATATTTATAACTTTGTAAATTAACTTATAATATTATTAAATGAGGTATGATTTAAAATATATTATTTATATTCTTATTAATAGCCATAATTTAATATATATTTATGATAATCTTTCACTTTTTATTTTTTATATTTTTTAAATATATAATTTTTAAATTAATTAAATTGTATTAAAGAAAAATGAAAATAAATTTCATATTTATATTTATTTTTTAAAACTTTATTTATATTTTTTAGGAATTTATTATAATTATTAATGTAAGTTTGTAAAACAAATACAAATTATTATTTATATATAAAATCATTGAATTATTGAGAAAAAACTAAAATAAATATATATTAATGCAAATTTAAAGTAATTTATTTTCAGAGATTCTAATTGTTAATGTTTTATGAAAGTGATAATGAAAATATAATATATATTAATAGATAATACATTCATTTTTAATTATATCTATTAATCTTTCTTTTCATTCTTTTTTTACTAATTAAAAATTAATTTGAAATTTTTATCAATTGTTTTTAAAAATATATTTAATTAAAACATATTTCATATAAATATTAATCTCAATTAAATATATTATATTAATAAATAAATTAAAAACATCATTAAAATACATAATCAATCATTTAAAATAACAATTTTACATGACGCTTTTTCTTTTTCTCTTTTCCAAACACAAATATTAAAATCAAAACCAGAAGAAACAAATCCTTCATTTTTAATTGGCCAAATACATAAAAACTTCTCACCATTAATCTCAATATTAAAAATACATTCATATTTAAATATATCCCAAAATTTAATTGTAAAATCCCATGAGCCAGAAACTAACAAAGAATTTTTTTCTTGTAATAATGTTTCAACATTACTTTGATGACCAGTAAAAGTAAATAATAATTTTCCACTTAAACTATTCCAAATCTTTATAGTATTATCAGAACTTGCTGTTGCAATTCTTCCATCATGTAATTCATATATATAATTTACTCCTTGAGAATGTCCTTTTAAAGTTCTAATTATTTTTAAATTATTTAAATTATATATTTTAACATTTCCATTTAATGAACCTATTAAAAATCTATTATCTTTTAAAATTAACAAAGAAATTAAAATACTCTCTTCACTATTAAATTCTATATTATCAAAAGTATTTATATTAAAAATTTTAATAATTGGATTTTCTGAAATAACAATAAATTTATCTTTATTAAAATTCATAAATCCCCATATTGGATTATTATATAATTTAATAGATAAAATTAATTGATAATAATATATAACATTCCAAATTTTTATTTCTCCGTTTTCGGAACCAGAAACTAGTTTTTTATTTTGTAGTTCATTTAAACTATAAACTCCACTATCATTTACATAAATTGAATGTATAATATTATATTTTTTATCATCATAAAATTTAATAGTTTTATCTTGTGAACCTGTTACAATTCTTTTATCTGTTAATTGAATTATACAATCTATGCTTTCTTTATGTTTTGAATATTTCTTTGATTCATTATTAAATGTTAAATGATTAAAAGGTGAATATAATAATTTTGTTTTAATTATAAAATTATTTCTTAAATATTCATTAAAAAATGAATATTTTTCTAACACATTATTTGAATAATCAAAAGAAAAAGAATAATTATTATATTGAGAATTTTCTTTAAAATTAAAGAGTGTATTATATTGTAGATTTTGTTTTCTTATTTCTTGTTTTATTATTTTTAAAAAATTAATTATATAATTATTAACTTCATTATTATAATTTAAAGAATCTCTTAAAACTCTTAAATAATTATCTTTATTTTCTATATCTTTCATTTCATTATATATTAAATAAAAATAATGATAATTATTTTCTTTGAATTGTTCATACAATTCTATTAATGTATTCATTTTATTTTCTATTTCCTTTTCATTTAAATAATCTGAATAATTAATAATACTTTTTTTATCTTCAATATCTTTAATACAATCCTCACAAACATTCTTTTTTTCTTTAATATTATATTTTATATATTTTTTCAAATGAATTTTACATTTCATTAAATTATTTAAATCATTAAAATGATTTTGATTGAATTTATTATGAATTAAAATACAGTTTTTACAAAATAATGAATTACAATTTTTACAAAAAAAAAGAGAAGACTTTTCATCTGAAATATGATTACATTTATTTTGATAATATGAATCTTTTTTTTTATAATAGTCATTTATAAAGTTTAAAACAGGAATAATTTCTGTATCTTTATTACAATTGCATGATTTAAAAATATAAGCTCCATCAATTTGAATTATTATTGTTAATTGTGGGACTTCAATTTGACAATAATCACATATTATAAATGATTTATCACATAAATTTGTTTGTTCCATTCAAAAAAATAAATTAACATGGTAAAATATTTTTTAATTTTTTCAATTAATTAATTGTAACTTTAAAATATTAGAATAATCAATAAAAATAAATAATCACTCAAAAAATGAATTATAATATTATTTAATTTCTATTTTTGATGTAATCAAATAAGAGCAAAATTCAAAATTGATGGTTAAAAGTTAACAATTAAATTATTCATAAAATTTAATAATCATAAAAAACATAAATATTATATTTAACATATTATTTCACTTCTTTAAAATTGAGTAAAATACATGAAAAAGAAAATATCTTCATATTTAATATTAGGTCAAGAAATAAAAAATTCCTTTATTATATCATAAATGTTTAATTTATGGTATAATAAATCATTATTTAATCATAATTTTTTCCCTTTATCAAATTAAGAATTAACATTTTTTAAAAAGAAGAGATATATTTATTTAATAAATTATTCTTTCATAATAACTGAATCACATTAATTATCAAATCGAATATTACTATAAATTATTTGAGTAGTGAATTTTTATTATATTTAAGCATACAAATAAAAAAAAAATTTATTTTTTTTTTAAAATTAATGATTTACTATTGGTAAATAAATCAGAAAAATTAAAAATTTACAATTGAAAAGACCACAATTCTAACTTAACAACAATAAAATTTTCTTTTTCACTTAAAGGTAAATTATTATAAGTTTTAGTTTTCCCTGTAAATCCATTCCAAAAGTCATTATCAAACATTAGCGAAAAATTATTATCAGAACATCCAAAAGCAAGTTTCTTATCATCTGAATAAATATAATATTCATTTTCTCTAGTTGCATTAAAAATATGAATTCTATTACTTTTAAAAAAGGTAAATAAAAAGGTTTCTGCAGTTCCATAAAATTCATTAAATAAACATTGAAAATAATCACTTATATATGCTCCAAAAATATTATCTGTATCATCTTTAACGATTAAAATAGTATTTTGATACTCTTTACTTTTTTCATAAAAAGTTTTAAATAAAGTTCCATCAATTGAAATTGAATATAATAAAACTAAATTTTTATATTGATGATAATAAGGTAAATTTGCATGTAATTCTCTTAATTGATTTTTATTTAAAATTTCACTTTCTTTTGAAAGTTTAGGAATAAATTTAATTGTATTTTGACTACGAAAAAAAGGATAATCATTATAAGTTTCAATATTTTTTTTAAATTTATTTATATCTTTAGTTAAATTTTCCATAATTTTTTTATAATCATTAGTTTTATATATTATAATTTCTTCTTTTATTTCCTCTTCTTCTTCACTGCTTAATTCTAATGGTTCATATAAATCATATCCCATTTTTGATTCTAATATCATTGAATTTTCAATTGATTGATTTGAATAATTTGATATGTCTAATAATGAATTAGATTCATTATATAAAATTTCAGAATTATTTTTATTCTTTTTTGAATCTGTGTTTATTTCATCAAATTCATTCATTTTTGTATAATTTATATTTTTCTAGTATATTATATTTAATATTTTTTTTCAGATAATTTGAAAGTATTAATTCATTATATACAATAAATTTGTTTTATTATTCAAATATTTTAATGAATTAAATATATTATTTTAATGTTTTAAATTAATAATAAATAATAAAAATGGAAATAAGAGAGATAAATAATCCAATTGATAAATGGGAATTAAGGTAATTAAAAATCAATGTTTTAGAGTATTTATTAAATAATTTGAGTGTGTATAAAATTAAAAATAAATTAGACTGTAAGAATATTTAATAATAATAATAATAGGGAGTATAATAA
>JAJJLU010001071.1:0-10747 GCA_023807065.1 Isotricha intestinalis
TCATCTTTTAAATTTTTATTTTTCTTTTTTTCCTTCTTTTTATATTCTTTATTTTTTATTTAAAAATTCTGGATGTGAAGAAGAATTAATAGCTTTCCTCTCAAAGACTGATTCAATTAAAGTAAAAGATTCTTATAAATTTCCAACCTTTCTTTTAATTCTTCGTATTTTTTCTGATTTAGATTGTTTAGATTTACAATTTAACACTGAAGATTATTTTGGAGTATTAATTAAAGAGGAAATTATTTTAGGCCTTAAAAGTAGAAGTTATGAAAATTTCCAAAAATCAGAAAAATCCAATCCCTATTTTTCATTATTAAAATTCATTTATTTTAATTTTTAATATATACTAAATTTAAAAATGAATAAATCTTTATTCATATTACTTAAATGATATTAATTCGAGTAATTTCTAGAATTATTTGATTTATTATTAAATAAATAATTAAATATAAATATATGAGTATTGCTATTGCAATAGGAGATGGATATTGAAGTATAGCTGTTATTAATCTTTCTCTATTTGCACAATTTGTATATAAGAAATATGAACCGATTATTAAATCTCGTGGATTGAAAATAATTTCTTCTTTAAAAATAGGTAATTAAGAATAAATTAGGATTCAAAAAATCAACAGAAATCCTTGATTTGGGAATTATAACTTTTGTTCTGATAATGCTCAAAATATTTTACAAACGCTTTCAGTGATTAAGATTTTGTTCTTTCAAAAATTACATCAGGAAATGAACCCATTCCTGTAAAGGACAAACAAAACCAGAGATAATACAAGAAAAAGAGAAAAAACCTGATAATACTGAATTTCCTGATAAACCAAAACTACAACCAAGAAACACACCAAAACCACAACCAAAAAATACACCTAAACCACAACCAAAAAATACACCTAAACCACAACCAAGAAACACACCAAAACCACAACCAAAAACTACACCTAAACCACAACCAAAAACAAAAATAACAACAAAAGAGACCAAAGAATCAAATCCTTTATCTCAATCAACAACAAAAACAAAAACTTATGAAAGAGGTAATGACAAATTCAAAGCAAAACTTACAACGGAAACAACAAAAAAAACAGGAATTAATACTAGAGTAGAGGAATTATCAATTTCTAATGTGAAGCTCCCAAAAGGTAAAAATCCAATTAATGTAGAAATATCAAATAAAGATGGAAATAAAAAATTAGCAGCAGAAGTGACAAGTAATAAAGGAGTAGGTCCAATAGTAGATAGTAGAACATATAGAGGAGAAGTATTTACAGGAAAAGATGGAACTGGTGTTGGAGTACAAGTAAAAGACACAAAAGGAGTAGAACAAGATATTGGAATTGCAAAAGCTAAAGCAACACATAGTACATATGTTGGAGCAGAAGGAAAATATAAAGATGGTAGAGTTTCAGCAAAAGTATATGCAGGTAAAGAGGCTGAAGCAGAAGCTAAAGTAAAAGTAGGCCAACATGAGTATGGTGCTTCAGCAAAAGCAGGTGCAGAAGCAGGAGTAGGTGCTTATGGTGATTTTAAAAAAAGAGAAGTTGGTGTTCAAGGAGAACTTAAAGCTGAAGCTAAAGTAGAAGTTGATGTTGGACCTTTTGTTCATATTGTTGCTGATGCTGGTGTTGATGTTAAAGCTGAACTTGCTTATAATAAAAAAAGAGGTTTACATGGTGGAATTGATGCTAATTTACATGCTGGTGTTGAAGTCTATTTTGGACCCAAAAGATCACAAAACTTTGATGTTGGTCAAGTCAAAGAATATTATAATGGATTCTATGAAAAGAACCTTTATAATAATCAATTCATGAGAAAACTTAGTAAAAAGAATAATCATATGAAAAGAATTTCTTTTAATTATCATAGAGTATTTTAAAATAAATAATTTTTAATAAGTTTTAAATAGTAGTTTGAGCAATATTGTTTTTTAATTATTTTTTGTATTCATTATATTTTAATTAAATTAATGAATTACTTAATTTAGATTAAACAATTTAAATCATAAATTAAATATAAAAAAAATGGAATCTTTAGAATTAGGAGAAGAAGATTTATATTGTATAAACGACAAAGCCAAAAGGCTTCAAACAAGAAAGCAATTAATATTAAATAGAATAATAAAAAACACAATAAATTATAATACATATAAAACAAAAAATTCAAAATTAAAATTTAGTCGTTTAAATCAGCTTTTAAAAGCGAATTCCTTATATGATAATTTAGTAAATGATATGAATAGAAATTTATTAAATAAAATGCCATATTTACTTTTTGGAACAGTAGAATCAATATTTGTAGATGAAGAAAAAAGTGAAAAAACAAAAGAATATGGTTGTGCAATTTTAATTGATTCAAGTATTATTTTATTACCAGCAAAAAATTTAATTTTTGATAATTCAAGTTTTGAAACTGGAGAAAATGAGGAAAAAAAAAATGAAAAAGATGAGAAAAAAGAAAAAGAAGAAAAATATAATTTTAAATTATTTGAAGTTGAATTTAAGCCTTTAAATATATCTCCTGAATATAGAAGTTATTTACCAAAAAGTATAAAAGTAATCGATCATTATACTCCTTTAAATAATCAAGAAAGTGATTATTCAAATGAAAATAATAAAAATAATGAATCAAATGAAAAAAGTGATGAAGATAAATTATTAAATTCTTGGGGTTTAGCTTTTTTAGAATATCCTATTGGAGATGTTATTAATTATATTTATTCTTGTAATAATGCTTTTCCTTCTTATTTAAAAGGAATGAAACAAAAAAAATTAAATGATCCTTTTGATGAAAACAATAAAATTATGAATGATATTTTTATTAAGAATTTAACTAATGATGAATTAGAAAAAAGTGATATTCATTTTTTAGAATGTTTCCCTAGGAATAATAATAATAATTTAACTACAATGAATAATACTGAAAATCAACAAACTCAAAGTTTACAAGGTTCAAATAATTTAAATAATAATAATAATAATACCAATGAAGATATTGAAGTTACTTCCTTATATGATTTCTATGAAAGTTATTATAATATGAATTTTGATACCAAATTAATTTATTTAAAAAATCCTTATCAAGATTTAAAATTTGAAGAAGATATTTTACCAGGTTTTATTATAGGAGAATATATGAAAAAATATTATTTATTAGGAATGAATACAAATACAATGATTAAATTTTCAATGGATGAAGAAGAAAAAAATAATAATGAAAATAAAAATAATGAAAACAATGAAAATAATGATAATAAAAAAGATGAAAATAATAATAATGAAAATATTGAAAAAGAATCTCCAATTTATCATATTGCAATTAGATTTACTAAAGAATTATGTGATGAAATAAATAAAAAAATAATAGAATTTAATGAACATTATCCAAATAATATAAATTTTAATTGTAAAGTTTTTGATAAATTAAATAAAAAAATAAAATCAAAAGAAATATTATATGGTCTTTTAAAGAATAACTGTGAAAATTTATATAAATTATTAAATGAAATAAAAGAAGATTCATCACTTTCAAATTCCGATAAAAAAAGTTTAGATATAGAATTTGGTTTAAATATGAAATTTCTCCAATTTTCATTAATGATGTTATTTAATAAATTTTCTTCATCAATAATAGAAAGTAAAATAATTGATATGGAAAATATGAAAATTGGTTATTTTCCAGGTTCTTCAATTTTAAGTGAAATAATTCAAAGTAAAGATTCAATAATGACAATAAATTTGAAGAACAATGAATTATATTCTAATGGAATAAAAGAAATTATGTTACCTATATTTAATAAAAAAAAAATATTAGATTTAGGAAAAGATTTAAAATGTCTATGTTTAGATTTTAATAAATTAGATGGTAAAAGCTTAAAATATATACGTTATTTAATAAAAGTATCTCCTCAATTAGCATTAATAAATTTAAGTTCAAATTATATAAAAGGATCATCATTAAGACACTTAATTCATTGTACTCGTGAAAAAGAATTTTTAGAAATATTATATTTGAATAATAATATGTTAGGAAATGAATGTGGAGAATATTTAAACCAAATATTACGTAATTTAATAAATTTAAGAGAATTAAATTTATCATGTAATTGTTTAGGTGATGCAACAATGCCTCAAATATTAAATATATTGAAAGAAAATAATAAAATAGAAACATTATATTTAGGTTCGAATGATATAGGACCAAATAGTTCAGAATATATAGCAAATTTTTTAAGTAATAATCAATCTTTAAAAATATTATGGTTAAATAATAATCCTTTAGGATCAAATGGAATTAAATTAATATCTCAAGCTTTAAGTACAAAATTAATTTTAGAAGAAATAAATTTAAATTCTACTCAAGCTGGTGATGAAGGAGGAAAAGAATTATTTGAAAATATTAAAATGAATAAATATTTAAAAAGATTATATTTTAATTGTAATAGATTAGAAAAAAATTCAATGGAAAAATTAGGTGAAATGATGAAAATGGATAATGATGATGAAAAAAGTGAAGGTGGAATCGAATTATTAAGTTTAAGTGGAAATTTAATTAATGATGAATGTATTAATTATTTTGTTGAAGAATTAATGAGATATAGATGGTTGAGAGAATTAAAATTAAATTCTAATTTTATTTCTGATGATGGAGGAGAACTTATTCTTTATGCTGTTTTACAAAATATGAATATTACAAAAGTTAATTTAGAAAATAATCAAACTACTTGGGAAGTTAATAATGAAAACTTTAAAACTTTTAGAGATGATATTCAAATTTATTTTTAAAATAATTTTTTTTTTAATTTTTATTTAAATATACATTTTTTTATTTTCTGGATTAAAATTCATATTAAATATAAAAATAAAAATGAAAAAAGTTCAAGAAGTTGTATTAAAAAAAGATATAGAAATAATCAAAAATCACACAACTCAAATAACAAAATTAAGTAAATATGATAAAATACTTTTAAAAGGGAATAATATTCATATAAAAATAGAAGAAAAAGAAATTCCAATAATATCAACAAAATCTTTTTTCACAATATGTAAAATGTCAAAAGCAGTTCCAGAAGAAATAGTTTTTTTTAGTTTATATATTACAGATATAATAACAGAAAGTGATTATATTAGTGTTAATGAAAGAGAAAAAAAAATTAAAAAAAAAATTCCTATTTATGAAAAATATAAAGAAAGTTTACTTAAAATTTTAATTAAAAATGGAAATATAATTGCAAAAAAACCAGATTTATATAACAAAATATGGAAATTAGCTTATAAGTATTTATTTATTTTTCCTATTATTATTTTATTAGGTTTATTAACTTTATGGATTAATTTTTCTTTTGTTTTATTTTCTTTTATTGTTTTAATGAATTTTATATTAATTGGATTATTATTAACTGTCTATTATTTAGGAAATAAGAAATTAAAAGAAAAAAATATTCAAGAATGGAATTTGATTAATTTAATGATTTTTGCTATTGTGGTTATTAATTTAATTTCTATTTTAGGTACTTTTGTTAATTTTATTGGAGGAAAAATTTACTTGTTTTTAAATTCTGGAAAAACTTTAATTGTCCCTTTTTATTTATTTTTAAGCTTTTTTTTATTTGGAGTTTTATGGTTAAATATTGAATTAAATAAATTTTATGAAAAATATTATGAAGAAGAACAATCTGGGAAATTATTAGAGGAAATTGAACCTTAAAAAAAATATGATTTAGTAAATACATTTTAATTAATTATTTATTTAATAAAAATGAACAATAATTAAAAAACCAAATTAATATTCTTATATATTTTTATCATTTTTTAAAAAAGAACTAATAATAGAAAATTAATAAAAACAAAAAAAAAATCTTTTTATTTTTTTCTTCCACCTTTTGACCTAGATACTGGTTTAGGTGCTGCTTTACGTACAGCTGGTCTAGATGCTGGTTTAGGAGCTGCTTTAGGTTTAGGTGCTGGTTTAGGTGCTGGTTTACGTACTGGTTTAGGTGCTGGTTTAGGTGCTGGTTTACGTACTGGTTTAGGTGCGGGTTTAGGAGCTGGTTTACGTGGTTTAGGTGGTGGTTTAGGAGCTGCTTTATGTACAGCTGGTTTAGGTGCTGGTTTATTTCCAACTGGTTTAGGAGCTACTTTTTTTCCAACTGGTTTATTTACTTTACCATTTATTTTAATTCCTCCTTTAATATTGCCAACTGGTTTAGGTGCTGATTTATTTACTTTAGCAATAGCTTTCAATCCTGCTTTAATTGCTGCTTTATTTAAAAGTGGTTTAGGAGCAGGTTTATTTACTTTAGCATGTGCTTTAGTTCCCTTTTTATCAATAGTAGTGCCAGTAACTTTTTTTATAAATTGATTATTATTAACTCTACTCTGAGCTTGTGCTTGATAATGTCTAGTAACTTTTCCTTTTTCAAAATGTGTTTTTTCTCTAATACCAACACCACCTCCGATTTTAGTAGTTTTTCCATTTCTTTTATCCTTAATGTCAATACCACCACGAATATTAAGTCCAATATCAGCATGAATACCTTTGTTATCTACTTTAACATCAAATTTACCTTTTGCTTCTATACCCATATTAACTTTTCCTATAGGAGTATCAATATTTGCTTTAGCTCCTGCTTTACCACCTACACCAGCTTTAACACCTTTTTTCTTATCAACACTAAGATGAGCTCTTCCTTCAGCACCTGCTTTCGCACGAGCTTTAACCACAGTTTTCCCATTAACTTTAAAATCACCACCTGCTTTATATTCTCTTCCAAGTTTCCCACTCACAGAACCACCATTTCTAGTTCTTTTCACATTTAAAGCACCATATGTATTTTTAGAAGCATAAGCTCTGGCATCATAACTATTTTTTCCTATTTTAGCTTTTACTTTTCCATCATATCTCTGTTCATAATTAGCTTTTGCAGTTATACTATTTTTCTTTGCATGAACGCTTGCATTTACAATATCACTTCTCTTAACAGAACCATGAGCTTTCACATTTCCTACTTTAAATCCTCCATGAGCTCCAGTTTCTTTTCTAGCAGTAACTTTAACACCACTTCCTTTTTTTCCATGATATGCCTGAACCCCACCGCTAAGTGAATTTATAGTTCCTGCTGATACGGATGCACCACCTATTTTAGCAGTGTGAGTTTGACCTCTTTCTATTTTTCCTCCTACAAATGCAGTGGTTTTATCTTTTGATTTTTTTATTCCAGCTTTTCCTGAATATTTATTATATTGTTCTCTTGAATATGATCCTTCTATTGCTCCAATTTTACCAGTATGAGTTTGTTTATTGTAAATTTTAGCGGAACCATCAGCACGAATACCGTTTTTATCTTTAGTGACACCTCCTTTAGTAACAATTCCTCTTTCTTTTTCATTAGTATAACTAACTTGACCTACTTTATAAGTCCTACCTCTAGTTCTTGATTGAGAATATGAACCTTCATATCTTTTTCCTCCATTTTTTGTTTTTTTCACACCACCACTGAGTTCATGATTCCTTTTATTAAAATCAGTTCTGGAAACTTCAGTTCCAGCAACGTTAACACCTTTAGTATTAGAATTTTTTCTTTCATAACTGATTCTTGCACTTTTTTCATTTTTAGTGTTTTTTCCTCCAACACCGATAGAATGAGATCTTTCTCTGCTGTTAAAAACATCAACATCTCCTACTTTATATCCCTTCCTATTAGTTTTAGTATTAGTATATTTAACATCAGCACCATTTTTTCCTTTAGAAACTGCTATTTCATGGTTAGTTCCTCTTGTAGTATATTGAGGTCCAATTCTATTTGTTTTTGATCTTCCTGCATTTATGGAAATGCCTTTTGAATCTTTTGTATGTGTGTATCCTACTCCTCCTGAATATGTTGTTTCTTTAGATACTCCTGGAGCTATTGTTTTCGATCTTGTTATTGAAGCATCTGTTTTTACGCTGTTCCTGTCATATTCTACTCCAACAGAAGCCTTGTTTTTTCGTATTTTGAACTCTTTCTCTTTTCTGTTGTAAATTATCGGGTTTTTTATTGATGGTCCTTTTCGAGATGAATTCTTTGATGAAGTTAATATAAATAGAATAAAGAGTAGTTTGATATTCATTTATTTGACTTTTTAGCTTCTTTTATTTTTTTTTATTTGGTGGTTATATAAAGGTTGAAAAAATCTTTATTTATTCATAAAAGAAAAAAAATATTTTTTTTTGATAGATATTTTAAAAAAAAATAATAAATTAACAGAGATGAATTAAAATATAAATTAATATACGAAAAAAAAATTTAAAATATATAAAATTATTTGTTTATATAATTAATTGATTGTAATGATATTTATAGAATGGAAGAAATAAAAACAAATAAAAAAAATTATTAAATGATAATTGATTATGTTGGAAATATTGAATATTTTTTATTTGTTTATAGCTAAATGAATTTTTGTATTTTTTACAATATTTTTTAAATGCAAAATCAAATTTAAATCAGTGAAAAATTATTTTTTAAATAAAATGAAAAAACATAATTCTTTGAAATTTGAATCAAAGGAAATAAATTCTAATTTTGGAGAAATGTGTATAAATTTATGGGATTTTAATGAGCCTAGAAAGCATTTTTTATATGAACAAGAAAATGGGAAAGAATTTGAATTTGAATCTGTGAATGAAGATGAAAATAAATCAATAGAAAATATTCCTCATTCAAGAACAAATAATCAAATTAAAAAAAGTAAAAAAAAAATAATGGATATTAAAAAAAATAATAATTTATCAAATAAAAAATCTTCGTCATATAGACCTCAAATATCATTACCAAATGATAAAAATAACAATAACAATAATAACATTAATATTAAAAAAAATGATAATATAATGAATAAATCAAATAATTCAAAAATAAAAAGAACTAAAAGTGTAGAAAAATCAAATTTTTTATTAGAAAAAAAACCAAAAAAATCTTCTTCTTCATTAGATAAAAAATCAATAAAACAAAATAAACATTATAATTTAAATATTGATATAAGAGATTATAGTAATCCAGATAATGTAATAAAATATATAAAAAATAAATGTAATAATAATGAAATTTCTAAGAATAATAATATTAAAAAAGAAGAAAAGAAAAAAAAAAAAGAAGAAATAAATGAATATATAAATAATTTATATAAAAAACAAATAGCTTCGAAAAATTATGAAAAATTAAATAAATTAAAAAAAATAAAAGATGAAGAAAAAGAAAAAGAAGAATTATCAAAATGTACTTTTAAACCACAATTAATATCAAATAAATATAATAAGAAAAAAGAAACAAATAATAATTCTTTAAATTTATATGAAAAACAAAATAAATGGTTAAATAGAAAAAATGAAAAATTAGAAAAAAAATATGAAAATAAAGTTAACAAAGAAATGGAAAATTGTTCTTTTAATCCAAGAATAATAAAAATGCCAAATTTTCAAAAAAATCAAATTAAAGGTACAAACAGAGAAATATTAGAAAAAGAAATTTATTATACAAGAATAAAAAATGCAAGGAAAAAAAGTCAAGAAATAGAAAAAAAAAATGATTTTATTGCTAAATATGATGCAAGAAAAAAAAGAGAAGAAAATATTAAATTTAATAATAATAACACTAATTTTTTCCCTAATAAAAATAATAAAAATATATTTTCTTCTGCTGAAAAAAATAAAAATTATAAAAAAAATATCTTTAATATTATTAACACTGAATTAAATAATGATAACATAAATAGTAATTGTTCAGATATTAATTTAAATAATAAAAATATTAATTCTTGTGAAAATTTATTTAATGGAAATAATTTCACTTTAACAAATAATTTTACTAAAAATAATGTTTGTCATAATAATATTATTGATGAAGATTTTCAAAGACAAAAAGAAATTTTAATGAATGAATTACATAATTGGAAAAATGATGAAGATAATAGTGAAGAAGAAGATGAATTTTATTAATCAAAAAATTATATATATTTTTATTAGTTATTAATATTTTATAGAAATAATATAATTTTTTAATTGTGAAAAAATTTATATTTAAATATTTATTCTGTGATTGTTAATTCAAATATATAAAATAATTTTTTTAAAAATTCTTCAGATTTTTCTTTAAAATTAATTTTATCAATTAATTCATATTCATTTGATTTTTTAATATAATATTTTGGTTTTGAGAAAAATTTTAATTTATGTTCTATATAAATATCTTTTTCAAATATATAAAATAAAACATAATTAAAAGATTTTATTTGAGATAAATTATATTGATAAATATTTTCTTCATATAATTTCAAATATTTAACTCCTATTTCCTTTAAAAATAATTCAGTTTCATTATAATATATTTTTTTTAAATTATTTCTTATTTGAATTTCTTTTTCTTTTATTATATTTTTTTTTAATAAAATTTCCTTTCCAAAACTATTTTTATTTAAATCAAATTCTTTTTTATTTTCTAAAATTATATTATTTTTTCTTTCAATTACTAAATGAGAAAATAAATCATTTGTTTTATTAATCATTTTTTGATTATTATCATCATTTAAAAAAACCATAAATGCAAAAATATGAGTAATTTTTTTATTAATTAACATTTCTATTTTATTTTCAAATAAATCTGAATCAATAAATATAAATTTTTTTAATTTTTCTAATTTTTTGGGGATTGGGGATTGGGGATTGGGGATTGGGGATTGGGGATTGGGGATTGGGGATTGGG
>JAJJLU010001072.1:0-10629 GCA_023807065.1 Isotricha intestinalis
ATTATTATTTCTTATATTATTATTCATTTCATTAGCATCTGGATTATTGTTTCTTATATTATTATTCATATTATTATCATAAGGATTTTTGCTTCTTATATTATTATTCATATTATTATCATAAGAATTATTATTTCTTAAATTATTATTCATATTATTATCATAAGGATTATCACTTTTTATATTATTATTCATGTTATTATCATAAGGATTTTTGCTTCTTAAATTATTATTCATGTTATTATCATAAAGATTATTATTTTTTATATTATTATTCATATTATTATCATAAGGATTATTATTTCTTATATTATTATTCATATTATTATCATATGGATTATCACTTTTTATATTATTATTCATGTTATTATCATAAAGATTATTATTTTTTAAATTATTATACATATTCTTATCATAAGGATTATTATTTCTTAAATTATTATTCATATTCTTATCATAAGGATTTTTGCTTCTTATATTATTATTCATATTCTTATCATAAGGATTTTTGCTTCTTAAATTATTATTCCTATTATTATCATAAGAATTATCACTTTTTATATTATCAGGTATTTGATTTTCAAATTTTTTTCCTTTTGGATTATAAATTATTTTATTTTCGTTAGACTTAGCCTTTAAATTATTATTGCTAAGATAGCCATTATCGAACTTGTTTTTTGAATTATTATTTACTATCTTTTTATTTGATTTATCTTTTATATTATTACTATTTAAATTACTTTCTCCTAAATAAATATTATTATTATTTTCATATTCATTATTATTTTTATTATTACTTTCTTTTAAATGTTTATTATTATTAAAGTTTTGATTTATGATTCCTTGTTTATTTTGTCTATTATTACCTTTTAAATTATTATTTTCATTATTCTTTTGCTCATTATTATAATTATTTCTATTTTCATTATTAATTTCATCATCTGGGAAATTTTGATTTAAATTATTATTAAATATTTTAGGTTGATTTTTACCTCCTTTTTCATTATTTAAATTCAAATCTTTATGTTCATTTCTTAATGTATCTATTTCATCATTATTTTCATTATTTTGATTTTGATGAATATAATTTTTTAATGTTTTAGGTTGGTTTTTACCTCCTTTTTCATTATTAATATTTAAATCTTTTACAAAATCATCATTAACTATCATTTTAATTTTTTTTCCACTTTCTTCAGAGTTTCTAGAACAATGATGATTTTTATTATTATTATTATCTTCTTCTCCTGAATCCAAATCATTATCTTTATTTAAATAATTAGAATTATAATTATTACCACTTATATTATCTTTGTTATTATTATTATAAGTAGAAAAAGGTTTAAAATTAATATTAAAATCTTTATTATTAACATTTTTATTATCAATAAAATTATTTCTTGAGTCTTGAAAGTTATTTGTTTGATTATATTTATTTTGATTTCTATTTATATTTAAATTTCCTTTGTTTTTTTCTTGATTTATATAATCTTTACTCTTTTCTAAAACAAATCTAAATTTCTCATCAATATTCTTAATTTTTTCTTTAGACTGTGTTGGTCCAAATCTATTACTACTAATATTATTATTTTTAGACAATCTATTACTACTAATATTATAATTTTTATTCATTTTTTTTCTATTATCAATACTCCTATTTGTATTATTATTATGAGGATTATTAGAATTTGAATTTTGAGAATCTTTAATAGAATTAATTCTCATAGATTTAGAATTATTTTTTATAGAATTTATATTTCCTATTTTTAAATTTCTTCTATTACTTGAATTTTCTGAAATCATATTTTTAGAATTAGAATTATTATTTCTATAAATCATAATTTCATTTGTACTATTATCCATATAATGAAATAATTTTTTCGGGCTTTTTGAATTCTTCAATATATTGTTCTTAATATAATTATTATTTTCTGTTTGATATCTATAATAATTTGAACCTGTATTATTTTTTAATAAATCTTCTTCACTTTTCCACATATCAACCATATATTCTGGCCCCAAAATTTCAGGTTCTTGATTATCTCTATGAACATTTTGAACCGCAAAATTATTATTTAATTTATTTTTCTTATTATCTTCATCTCTAATTTTTATTAACCTCCTAAAAAAATCAATATAAATTTTTTTCCTTTCCTCTTTCTTATTTTTAAAATGAAATATATTATCCAAATAAATAAAAAAGTTATTTATTCTCTCCTTATTGTTTGAAAGTAAAATAGTAAAATTGTCTTCTTTTTCTTTTTTCTTTTCTAACATTTTCGCCCACCAATTTTCAATTCTTAAAACCGCATTTTTCATAATTAAATAAATTTTTTCTCTTTCTTTATCTAATCTTTCTTTTTCTTCTTTTTTTCCATCTTTTGTAATTAAAGAATGAGTATATTCAACTCTTCTCATCATAACAGCATTTCTTTCAGCAAAATTAAAATCCTTTTTTTCTTTATTAGTATTCATTAATAATCTACTCTTACTTGGAAGAGGAGTTAATTTCATTTTATTTATATTATTTTTATTTTCATCTGGATAAATATAATACCAATCATTATGTTTAATTAATTTATTAATATTTTCCCTATAATCTTCTATTTCATTTATATATTCATCAATTGGAAGATTTTCATATTCTTTATTTCCTTCTAATTTTAACCCTTTTTTATACGCTTTATTTTTTAAATAATTATTTACATTTTCTTGATTTTTTAAATATGTATATTGTAAATAAGAAGATGGAATTGCTCTTGTTTTTTTTTCATATATATTATTATATCTTTTTCTTCCTTTTGAATAGGATTTTATTAAATTTTGATATGAGGATGATGCTTTTGATTTTGTTATAATTTTTTTATTTTTTAAATTATCATATTCTGTTGTTATAATATTTCTATTTGGAGAATCTTTATATTCAAAATTATAATTTGGTCTTATTGGAGATGGAATAAGTTCTTCTTGAATAAAATAATCATTTGATTCTTTTTCGTTTGTTCCTCTCATTTTTATATTTATTTTTATTAATTAAAAAATTTTATTTAATTTATTCTTTGATTTGTTATTCAAATATAAATTTGTTTAATATTATATTATATTATTTTTTCTCATTGATTATCTGATCGAAAAATTAAATAATCGATTTATAAATAAATTTATATAAATTTTTTTAATATATTTATGACATATTACATATATTATATTTATAACACATTTTCAGAAATTTACTAAGAGCAATTTCATTTAGTAAATTTAAAGTAACCAAAACTAAATTTGAAAGACTTTTATTTTTAGTATATAAAAAAGTTAAAGATGTATTAACTAAATCATTCACTTGAGGAGCAGAAAATGAAAGAATATTAGTTTCTTTCAAATAATGTGCAATTTCAAAAAAAATCCTTTTATCACTTGAAATTTTAGAACAAAAAACAATTAATGTATTTTTTGTAAAAATGATTGTTCCATTTTTATTTTTACCATACATACAAGGAAAAATAGTATTTTCTAAATTTCCACATATTAAATTAAATTCTTTTTCTGTAATATATTTTTTTGTTTCTTCATTGTTTTCATTACAAAAATAACATCTTTCAACTTTATGAAGTGGAATAGAAATATTTAAAATCTGTGATAAATAATGAATATCTTTATAACCACCATAAATATAAGAAACATATTTAAATCCTTCTTTAATTAATTTATTTATTATATTTCTAAAGTTATTATATTCTTTAATTAATGATTTTTTATTTTCATTATTGTTTAAAAAAGTATTCAATGCATTATGATTCAATTCTTTTTCTTTATTCCATCCTAAACCATATTTTATATTTATTAACTCTTCTGATGAATGATTTGTTTTATATAAATCTTTTTCAAAATTTTCATAATTATCTGTGAAATTTGTTAATAAAATTATATGAACAGGGTAATTATTTTTATTTTTTATTTTTATTAATTCTTTATAAATATAATTTTCTATTTTTTCTTTTTCATTATTTAATTTTGTCTTATCTAATATTAACATATTAGGTAATACTCCTATACAATTATATTTTTCATTATTTAAAATTCTTAAATCAAGAATTATATATTTATTGTTTATTTTTTTTTTGTAAAATTGGCAATATTCACATAAACCTTTTTTAGGAATTTTATTTTCTTTAAAAAAAAAATTATTAAAATTTCTACAAGTTAAGTCAGGACAACTTAAACCAGAAGGAAAAATTCTGAATAAAACTTCATTAGGAAAAATAGGAAAAATTTTAATATATTGTGGTTGATATAAATCAAATTGTCTTTGAATATAATTTGAATAAGGAAAATAAATTAATAATCTTTTCATTAATATATATAAACTATAAGGAGTATTTTCCCTTATTTCTAAAGCTAAATTAATAATAGAATTTGCAATATTAATATTTTCAATATTTAATTTAGAAATAAAATCAATAATTTTAAAAGGTTGTAAATTTAATATTGTTTCTTTATAATATTTAAATAATCCAATACATAAAAAAAAAATTAAAGAATTATCCATTTCAGAAATTAAAAAATTAAAAATAACATAAGAAACAACAATTGGATTTTTATTAGTACAACATGTTAAAATCCAATTTGTAGAATAAATTTGAGGGATAATAAAAGAAGTATTAAATATATTATAAATTTCAGGTTCATGATATTTTAATAATAAATCGAATAAAGCACAACAAGAGTTTAAAGCAGAAATTTCTTTATTTCTATAAAAATTAATAAGAAAAAAATCCATAAAGTAAGAAAAGCAATTATAAACTTTATAAAATTCAATTGAAGGTTCTTTTAACTTCATTGATAAAAAAACTGTCATAATTTCATTCATTCCTTGTTTATATTGAATAGAATTTATTTCACAATAAAATTTTAATAATTGTTTTAATTCACTTTTAAAATTATTATATTTTTTCATTTCATTAGTTTTTGTTCTATTAATATCATTATCTAAAACATGAAAAGGAGCATCATTAAACTTTTTATTTATTATTAAATCTGAATTATTTTGTTCAACTACATATTTTGACTTTCTTTTCTTTAAATTATTTATCCATTTATCGATGATTTTATCAAATGAATCATTTAAAGTGTAATCTATTAATGTATTATTATTAATGTTATTTTCAATATTTATTTTTGGAATTGATTCCATAAAATTTAAATTAGAAAAAAATAAATAATTTAAAAATAAAAAAATAAAAAAATTAAAATAATTCAAATATTTTTTTCATAATTATATTTTTAATTGATTTAATTTTTTTCATTAAATAAAATTCTAAATCAAAATATTTATCTCTAATTAAATATTCTTTACCTAATTGTTTCATTGAATAATAAAAACCAATAAATAATAAAAATATAATAAAAAAACCACTTTTAATGAATTTAAAAATTTTATTATATCCAAAAAAAATTAATAATCCAATAAACCAATAAGGAATATTTCCAAAAATACTTTCATTTTTTTTTTTCATTATATTTTCTAATATTGATTGAATAGTATTATCAAATTTTTTTTTGTTTAAAATAATTTCTCCTTGATTTAATAAATCACTAAATTTTTCTTCTTTATTTTTAAATTTATATAAAACTTTTCCTTTTAATAATTCTTCATGAAAACTATGATTTAAATCAAAATCATATAATTGATTTATATTTTTAACAACTTTAAATGTTTTAAATTGTTCAAATAAATGAAAATAAGTTTGTCTTAATTGTTTATATAAATTATTAATTTGTTCTTGAGAATAATTTGATAAAATTTCTTCATTAAATTTATTCTTAAAAGAATTAATTATAATAGAATGAATATCTTTTGTTTTTTTATGGATTTCAAGAAATAAATTATTATGTACTTCATTTTCTAATTCAGTTAAAAAGTTTGTTATTTGTTCATTTGTGAAATTAAAACTTGATTGAAGGAAAAAATATAAAGGAAATATTTTCAGGAAAAAATTATTTGAATATTGTTTATTAAATTCTTTCCAAAAATCTCCTCCTTCATATTTTTCTAAACATTTATTAAAAATATTTTCATTTTCTTTATTTATAATTTCAATGATTAATTTCTTTTTTTCTTTTAAATATTTTTCTTTTTGATTATCTATAATTTCATCAAATAAATTAGTAAATCCTAATAAATTCCATTTTTCATAAACTTTTTTTTCTTCTAAATTATTTAATAAATTATCATAATATTTATCTCCTATTTGAAAAGCAAAATCAAAATAATTTCCTGAATTAAAATTTTTTAACTTATTTTCTAAATCATATCTCATTTTTTCTTGAACTTGTACTATTAATTTTTTAGCTTGATTAAGAAAACAAGAATATAGTTTTTGTGATATTTTTTCATCTAATTGTTCTTTTACTTTTAATTTAATTTTATCATCATAATACAATACTTCATTATCATAATCTAATAATATTTTATTTTGAATATTAAAGCAAATACTTTTAAAATTAGTTAAATTTTCTTTTGAACTTTTTTTAAGTAATAAATCAAAGTCTTTTTCGTATTTTTTTAAAATATTATTTTGAATTTCTTGACATCTATAATTTGCAAGCATTTCTCTTTGAGAAGGAATATCTAAATCTTTTTCATTTAATATTTCATTCCATAATTGAATTATATATTGTCCAATTCCATCAGAAGGTATATTTTCATTATTTAAATTAGAAAAAATATAATCTTCATCATTTTCATTAAATCTATTTTTCATTTTATCAATTTCATTATTGAAATTACTTCTTTCATAAATATAATTAGGTAAAGAAGTAAATTCTAAAATAAAATAATCTTCTAAATTTTTATCACTATAAATTTCTGGTTTTTTTATTTCATTCCAAATATTATGAATATCAGTTAAAAGAACATTTTTAATTTTTTTAAAATTATGAATTCTTCCATCAAAGTCTCTTAAAATAATAATTATTTTTTTATATGAATTATTATTAAATAATTTAAAATTCACTTCAAAAACAATTTTTAAAACACCATAATTTGAAGCAGTATATCTTCCAACATCAGTAACCCACATATTTATTATTAAAATATTAGTTATTGCTAAACAAAAAAGCGAAGAAGCTTTTTCAAATTTTTCTCTTTCATCTTCTTTTCTATTTATACTATCAGTTCCTTCACAATCAATAATTAAAAGTTTATTTTTTTTTAATCCTGTTATCCAAATTCCTTTTGTTGTTTGACATCTTTTTTTCAAACTGTTCATTACTTCAAATTTAGTGTTAAATAATTCATTTAATAATGTACTTTTACCTGAACTTTGAGGACCTATTATTGATATTAAATTATAGTTTCTTCCTAAAGAAGTAAAATCTATTTTTTGTAAATAACTGTTTATTTCATTACTATATTAATTTTTTATTATTTTTAATTTTTACTTTATTGAAAAATCATAATATATTATTTGACATGTTTCTGTTTCTTCTTTCATGTCTTCACTGTATTGTATTTTATCTTTAAGTAAAGTCATTTTTTTTATTTTTTATTTAATTGATAATTTTTAAAAAATTATTTGAAAATTTAAATGTTTTATAATAATATATAAAATAAAATGAATGATGATGAAAAAGAATATATTGAATTTAGATTTTATTTAATAGGAGATTATGAAATTGGAAAACAATCATTTATAAATAGATTAATAAAAATACCTTGTACAAAAACAATTCCTTATGAAGTTAATGAAGAAAAAAAACAAAAAAAAATTGTTATTCAATATGATGATAAAAAGAAAGAACAAAAGTTAAATACTGATAAATTTTCAACAAATTCAGTTAAAATTATAGAAAATAATAATGAAGAAATAATAAAAAATCATGCATTATTTAATCCATCAAAATTATATAATATAAATAATTATAAAATTATTTTTAGACCTTTTTATGTAATTCCAGCTGAAGATTTACCTTATGATTATTTCCCTGTTGATGAAGAAGATGATGATTTTGAAATTGAAAGACAACATAAAATTTTATTGAAAAACACTAAAAAAGATTTAACTAAAAAATTAATAATTCAAGAAACTATAATCCCAGATAAATATTTAAAAGGATATAAAATTAACGTTGAAAATTTATTTATTTTTATGTTTGATTTAAGTTCTTATTCTACTTTTGAAAAATTAATATATTATTATAAATCAATATCAACAGCTTTTCATTTAGGACAAGAAGATTCAAATATATCATCTGTTTTAATTGGAAATAAATTAGATAAAAAGAAAAAATTAAAAAATGAAGAAATTGAAAACTTTAATCTTTTTCTTTCAAAAACAAAAATGGAATATTTTGAATGTTCAACAAAACCTTATTTTAATTTTGAAAAATTAATAAAAGATATATTTTTTAGTGTGTTTGGAAATTATAGAGAAAGTTTTAAATCAGATAAATTTAAAAATATATTTAATATGTTAATATCAATTAAACCAAATTTTCCTCGTTCTGAAAGGAATTCAATGTTTATTGAAAATGATTTTCCAGGTCCGAATTTTTATTCTAATAATATATATGACTTAAATTCAATTAATGATATTAAAAAAGCTTTAATTGATAAAAAATTAAGATTTAAATCTAAAATTTTTGTAAATAAATTAGGACCTGTTTTTAAAAGATCTAAAAGTGTTATGAAATTTAAAAATGATGAATTTGAAAATAAAGATATTTATATCAATTTAAAAGATATGAAAGATTGTGTTGATAAACCTCCAGTTGGTTATTCTTTAGGAGTTATTCCGGGAAAATTAAATTTAAAGAAAATAAGAAGTAAATTAATAAATGAAAGATTTAATATTTTAAATAATTCTTTTGATGAAAATATTACTAAACTTTTCATTAAAAAAGAAAAAAGTGTTCATGATAAACAATATTTTGAAGATGCTTCAGAAAGAAAGAGTAATTTTCATCAAAATTTAAAAAATGAAATGATGATTAAAAGAAATAATATATTAAAAATTCATAATGAGTGTTTAAATAAACTAGAAAAAGAAAATCAAATGAAAAAAGAAAATATATTTTCAAACCGAAGTTTATTATATTCAAATTCAACTCCAGATATATTAACTTTAAATCCTTTAGACATAGAAAAAAAATTATATGATGAAAAACAAAGACAAAAGCAAAGAGAAAGGATTTATCAAGTTATATATTCAAATAATCAAAAACATATATCAAAACAAAACGAAATGAAAGAAAAAATAATTAGAAATATTATAAGTCCTTCACCTAATTCTTATAATATTAATAGAAGTTTAATTAACTCAAATCAAGGAGCTATTTTCTTAGGAAAAAGAAAAGAATTGACTAAAAATATTTTAGATCCTCCTTTTTCAAATTTAAAAAGCTCTTTTGATAAATTCTCAGAAAAAATTTCAAATATTAAATTATCTTATTCTGAAAGATTTAAAGAAAAAGAATTTGATGATAGAAATACTAAAGAATATAAAGATAAAAAAATTTGGGAAAAATGGGAAAAAAAAAAAAAAAAATCAGATAAAAAAATATTAATCGATAATTTAGTTTCTGAAAGAGAAATTAAAAGTTTAATGAATAAAAAAATGAAAGAAAAAAGAAAAGAAGAATTAGAACAATTAAGAAAAGATATTTTAAAAAGAGAAGGAGCTAGTCAAGAATTTAAAGAAATAAATTATAGTTTAGTTGAAGAACAAAGTCCAAAATATTCAATGGGAGGAAAAAATAAAGAAAAAAAAACAATTGATGAAAATGAAATGTTTTTAAAGATTGGAGGAGATACTGATTATATAAAAGTAAAAAAAAGAATTAATGAACCTAATTTTAATTTTATTAAACCTTCTCTTCCTTCTTTTTCATTTTGTAAATCTAGTAGATTTATTAATAAAATTTATGAATATGATAATAATATTCTTTTTGCTGATCAAAAATTCATTCCTGATGATAAAGAAAATTTTTCTTCAAAAGAACCTTTTAATTCTTTAGAACAAAGAACTTGTTTTGTTAGAAATAATAATAATTTTCCTGGACCTGGAGAATATAAAATTAAATCTTCTTTTGATGAAATTATATTCAAAAATAAAAAATTTGAAAATAAGAAATATATTCCAAAAGATGAAAATATTAGTTAAAATTTTTAATATATTATATATTTTTTTTTGAGATAATCAAATTTTGTAAATTTTATCAACTTTATTTGTAATATTAAGTTTTTTATGTAATATTTATTTTTTATTATAATTCAATGATTTTCTTATTTTTTTAATTTAATTAAAAATTATGGTTGATTTATTGGTGGAGTATAATATCTTTTATTATTCAATAAAAAATTTCAAAATTTTGAATTCAAAAATTTTTAATTTTTCGTTTCTCATTTTATAATGTTTTTAAAATTTTGTTTTAAATTATTATATATTATATTATATTTTCATTTTTTAAATTTTAATAGATATTATATAATACCCAATCCCCAATCCCCATTAAGAATTATATTTCTAAACAAATTAATTATTTAGATAAAATAATTAATTTGTTTAGAAATATAATTCTTAATGGGGATTGGGGATTGGGGATTGGGGATTGGGGATTGGGGATTGGGGATTG
>JAJJLU010001073.1:0-10626 GCA_023807065.1 Isotricha intestinalis
CAATCCCCAATCCCCAATCCCCAAAGAAAAGTTAAATCGAGTAAATTAATTTTCTTTTTGATTAATTATTATTATTTATTTAATTAAAATCCAATAAATTTAATCATTTTCGGTGATCTAAATATTAATAACAATAAATTTTAATAAAAACTTATATTTTACAAAAAATTTAATTTTAAAAAAAAATAAAAATATAAATAAATTAACAATAATAAACATACCTCAAAAAATAACTTAATTAAAAAACCCAAAAAAAATTATCCTAAACATTTTTCAAGCCATTCTAATCCTTCAACAATTCCAACTTTAGTAATAGCACTGGAAGCAACAATAGTCCATTTTCTATTAATAATATTATTTAAATTTAACTGATTCATAATTTCTTCAGGACTTAAACTTAAATTTAAATCTTGTTTATTAGCAAAAATTAAAAGAGGAATTCCACATAATAAATTTTCTTCTAATAAATTTCTTAATTCTTTTCCACTTTCTTCAATTCTATCATTATCACTTGAATCAATTACATAAATTAAAGCATCATTATTTTCAAAATAATTTTCCCATATATTTCTTAAAGTTTTTTGTCCTCCTACATCCCAAAATGTAAATTTTATATTTTCTTTCTCAAATATTTTCACAGTAAATCCTTTTGTTGGTTGAATGTTTTTTAATGATTCTCCTGTTATTGATTTTAATATTGTTGTCTTTCCTGCATTGTCTAATCCTAATACTAATATTTTAGCCTGTTTTGATATTTTTTTCTTTGTAAAAAAAAAATTGAATAGACCTTTCATTTTTTTTTTAAATTATGGAATTGTACATTTTTTAATTTTTTTTAATTCAATTAATTAATTAAAATTTCCTAATGATATTTTAAATTTTACTTTAATTTGGTTAATTTTTATAATTTATGGGTTTTTTTATTATTTCAATATCTTTTGAGTATTAATAATTCTGTTATTTTTTTCATTTACGCGAAAAAAATATAAAAAGGAATATAATTTAAAATAAATTTATATTCAGTTTCAAAAAATAAAAATAAATAAAAAATAAAAAAATCTCATTCTATTTAAAATATAAAAATAACACCTTTTAATTCACAAGTTACAATATTTAATTATCTTTTGGTTAATAATTTATTATATTACTTATTGTTTCCCTACAAATTTAAATCAATATTCATATTTCCATATGTTGATTCAATATCTTATTTTAATTTATTAAATTTGATACATTTATTCATTTTCTACATTGTTTTCTATGATATAGCAATGAATAATAAAAATATAAATTTGATTTCCATTAATTTTTATTGAATAAATTAAACAATTTTTAACATTTAAAATAATAGAAAATAAATTAAATTATATTTTAATATGTTTAAATTTAAATAATGGATTATTCAGAAATTAATGATACGTTAAATAAAGATATTATAATTAAACAATTAAAAAATCATATTAATGAATTAGAACAAAATGATAAGATTTTTGAAAAATTAAATGCAAAATTTATAAAAATGCAAGAAGAGTAAATAATAAATTAATATTTAGATTTATAAATTTAGGTAATGAAAAAATTAAAATGGAAAAAAATTTTAAATCTCAAATAGAAAAATTAAAAAATGAAAAAAAAGAATTAGAAAGAAAAAATAATGAAAAAGACTTAATTAATAAAAAGTTATTAGAAAATTATTCAAATTTAGAGTTTATAATTGAAACAAAAAATAATAAAATTCAAGAATTAAAAAATCAATTATTAAATTTTAAACAGTTAAAAAATGAAAAAACAAAATATGAAACAATTTCATATTATGAAGATAAATTAAATGAGTCAAATAAAACAATAAATAAAATGAATAATATGATAATATTATTAGAAAAACAAATTAAAGAATTTCAAAAAGATATTAATTTACAAAATAATAATAAAAATTACAATGAACTAAGAAAAATTTTAAATAATAAAGAAGAAGAAATTAAAAAATATATTAATGAAATTAATATATTAAATGAAGAAAAAACTAAATTATATGAAGATAATTCAAAAATGTTTAATGATATTGCATATTTACAAAAGAAATTAATTCAATTTTCAAAAAATAAAAAAATAATTTCTGAAGAAAAATTTAATGGAAGTTACAATGAAAGTAATTATTCATTATTAAATAATGATTTGAACAATATTAATAAAATAAAAGATGAAAAATCTAATTTAAATAATAATGAATATATAAATACATATAGTAATGAAGAAAATTCATTTAATAATTTTAATGATTTTTAAAAATATATTAAAAAGAATCATATAAATAAATTAATTAAAAATCATTCAAATATTCTTATTATCATTCAACTAAAACAAGTATTTATAATTAATTCTCAGTCAAAAAAATAAACAAATTATACTAATTTAATTTATTATTTTTCATTTATTATATCATATATTTCTAAAGAACTTTTAAAACAATTTATTTTATCTTTTTTATTTAGATTATATTGGAAAAAAATATCTTTCCTCTTTTTTTAATTTTATTATAATTATTATACTAAGCTGCATCTCTTATTTATTTTCTTTCTATATATTCATTGGTTATTTTTTTTTATTTCATTTTAAATAATAAAAACTTTAAATATTTTAAAAATTAAATTGTCTTATTTTAAAGAATTAAAATTATTTAAATTTTAAAACTCAACAAAAGCAGAATATTCATCATTTTTTTTATTATTATCAAAAGAATTAAATAATCCGATTTTATAAAGATTTTTAACTTTATCTTTAACAGCATTATAATTTGTAGCTAAAACAAATAAACAAACAAACAAAACAACAATTAATAACATTTGAAAGAATCCTCCATTATTTTTTTTATTATTAATTTTCTTATTTTTATATATTTTTTTATTTACTTGTTTATTATTATTAACTGTTTTTTTAACATTATTATTAATTCTTATATTTTGAGTATTTAATGGTTTATTAGTATTTAATGTTTTTTTAACATTAATATTGGTTTTTTGAGCATTTAATGGTTTATTAGTATTTAATGTTTTTTTAACGTTGGTGTTGGTTTTTTGAGAATTTAATGGTTTATTAGTATTTAATGTTTTCTTAACATTAATATTGGTTTTTTTAGTATTTATTGGTTTATTAGTATTTTCTGTTTTTTTAACATTAATATTGGTTTTTTTAGTATTTAATTGTTTATTAGTATTTGTTGATGTTTTTTTAACATTATTATTGGCTTTTTTAGTATTTAATTGTTTATTAGTATTTGTTGATGTTTTTTTAGTATTTATTTGTTTATTATTATTTAATGTTTTTTTAACATTTGTATTTTTATTAATTGGTTTTGTATTAGTGACTTTCTTTCCATTAATATTTTTTGTAGCAGTTTTTACTTTATTATTATTATTCATTTTTTTATTCCCATTAACTTTATTATTAAATATTTTCCCTTTTGTAAACAAAACAGTAGAGTTAACTAAATCTTCAGTATCATTAACAACTTTTTCAACTTTATCAAGCAATCCTTCTTCAGGAACTTCCTCATTTACATTTTCACTTAGTTCTTCAGGAACTTCTTCATTTAAATTTTCATTTAATTCTTCAGGAACTTCTTCATTAACATTTTCTGCTAATTCTTCATTAACATTTTCTGCTAATTCTTCATTAACATTTTCTACTAATTCTTCAGTAGCATTTTCTACTAATTCTTCATTAACATTTTCTACTAATTCTTCAGTAGCATTTTCTGCTAATTCTTCATTAACATTTTCTGCTAATTCTTCTTCTGTCACTTCATTTTCTTCATTTTTTTTTTCTTCTTCTTTTTCTTCTTTTGGTGATTTTTTGTTTCTTTTTTTTTCATCTTTTCTATTTTTTTTTTCTTCTTTTTTTTCTTTTTTCTTTTCTCTATTTTTTTCTTTTTTTTCTTCATGTTGTCTCATCATTTCTTCTCTTCTTCTTTTTTTTTCTTCTCTTTCTTTTTCTTTTTTTTCTTCGTGTTTTTTAATCATTTCTTCTTTTCTTTTCTTCTTTTCATCTCTTTCTTTTTCTTTATCTTTTTTTTTTAAACTTGTTGTTTTAGAAACATCACTTGAAGGATCATTAACTAATTTTTTTTCAATTTCATCTTCATTTTTTTTTGCTTTAATAAGTCTTTCTTCAACTTCTTCTTTTGTTAAATTTGTTTTTATTAAAAAAACGTGTTCATGATTTTCTTTGCCATGAGATACTTCTTTTCCTGAAGTATGCTCATACGACAATTTCATACAAATTAAAAGAAGGAAAAGTATTTTTGTTTTCATTTTTTTTTCTTTCTATTTTATTATTTTTTTGTTTTTTCTTTTTATAATTTTTTTTTTGGATTTTTTTTGGCTTTTGATATTATTTTATTTTAAGAAATTTTTTTTTTTTATTATTTTTTATTTTTTTTTCGGTTTGAATGATTATTGAAAATATTTTTTTTAATAATTATTAATTTAATATATATCTCTATATTAATACAACTTTATATTATACTAATACACTTAATTTTATATTTTTCTATAAAATTTATATATAAATAAAGATTTTTGTCTAAAAAAATAAATGATAAATTGTTCAAATACTATTGTTATTTAAACTATTTATCTAATATATCATTATTATTTTCTAAATTTATGATATTCAATTTATATAATATTTCTTTTATTAAATATTTTTAAAGATTATATAAATTTAATTAAATTTAATTAATAAAACTAAACAAATTTAAAATAAAAACTAATGAAAAATCAATAATTAATTTACATCTTTTAAAATTCAACTTAATGTTTAAATATCTCATTCATATTTCACAAAAGTTTAATTATTTTTTAAATAAAATATTATTATAATAACAACTAAAAATTTTATACATTATTTTGTTTTAATTTATCTTCATCTAAAAAGAATTTATGCATAATTTCAAAATTTTTAACAGAAGAAGTTAATTTTCCTAAAATAAAGAAAGCACTTAAAAAATAATTTAAAATTTCAGTGGCAACCATAACAATAAAAATAGTGATTAAAAAATCACTTAAATTCAAAATGTATTTTTCAAAACTAGGAAAAGTAAAAGAATATTGAATTTGATTTAAATAATTTTGAAAATAAACTAATAATACAATATTATAAAATTGAAAAATTCTACTATGAAAATTATTAATAATATTAATATAAGTTTTTTGAGAAGCAGAAAAAGAATTTAATTGAGCTCTAAATTCATTAATATATCCAGCTAATAAATTACCAAATTGATTAATTAAAATAGGTTCATAGTTGCAAATTTTTTTTAATTGAGAAGCATATTTTTCATCTTGAACTAATATTTCACATCCTTGATCAGAATTAATTAAAGTACTATATTCATATGAACTTCTATTTGAATCTTTATTAATAAAATTTCTTATACTTGAATAATTACCATAAATATAATTTGAAGTCTCAATAAATAAATCTTCCATTTCTTTTGTATATGTTACATTTAATATTATTATACTTCTTGCTATTAAATAATATTTAAATATATTATCTTGTAAATCATCTGAATTTTCTGATGTTTGTCTTTTAATATCTATTTTATTTAATAAACTTATCATTATTGGAAATGATAATACCACATAAATTCCAAATATTATTCCTAAACCAAATAATATTCTTAATACTTTATTTTCTACTCTAAAATTATATTTTATTTTTTGCTTTGTTTGATTTGGAGTTAATAAATATGTATCTTCTGCATCTATTATATATTCTTCATTTCCTTTATTTGTTCCTTTTTTTATTGTTTTTTTTAACATTTTTAAAACTGATGATACTTTCATTTCATTATATATTATTTTTTTCGTTAAATTCATTTTCTTTTCTAAATATTTTTTCTCTTTTATTGTTATTTTCATTATATTATTCACTAATTTCCATATTTCTTTTATTGATATTTTTATTGAAATATAAAGAAAAACTATAGATAATAAATTACAAAAGAAAAAAATGATAAATCCAGTAAAAATAAATATTTTAAAGTTATTAAAATATTTCAAAAAATTTTTCTTATTATAATAATTAACTTCATTAAAAATATTTATATAAACAAAACCATTTTTAATTAAAGTTTTTAATTTAATTTCATTATCACTAGTAGAGTTCATATTAGGATCATCATAATTATAAACATTAAATAAATTAAAATCAACATAAAAACCATCAATTTTACTAATAATATAATAATTATTTAATTGAACATCAAAAGAATTAACATAAGTATATAATTCAAAAGTTCCAATTTCTGTAGAAAAATTATATTCTTTATGACTAATTTTCCTATAAAAATAATTTTTATGATTTAATTTAGAATAAGCATTTTTAAATTTTCTAAATAAACCAAAAGTATAATTTGAAGAATAACGAAATAATTCATCTAAATAATTTAAAATAGTAAAATTACCAATTCCTTCTAAATTTTTTTGATATTCTAAATCTAAAGAATTAAAATTATTACTTCCATTAATTTTAACAACATTTAAAATAAAAAAAGCTTGGCTTATAACTTCAGCATTTAATTCTCTAATAGATTGATAATTTAATCTTTCATCATAAAAAGCATTACTTCTAATTTTAACATAAATACAAAGGAAAATAGCAAGAAAAATAAGGAACAAATTATATAAAAAACTTAATTTTTGAAAAATATCAACTTTCTTATTTAAATTTTTTTCTTTTCTATTAGTAATATTCCATTTATCTCCATTTTCTTTCATTTCTTTAAAACTAATAACACTAGAAGCTGAATTTGAAAAAGAAATTGGAGCTTGAACTGTTAAAGGTTGTTCTGTTTCACCAAATTTTTTTTTATCTATTATTCCTTCTTTAAAATTAGGAAAAATTACTTGTCCAATATATAATTCATTTTTATTTGTTAAATATGAATTTTCTATTTTTATATTTACATCTGTTGTTTGACTATTACCAAAAGTATATTTTAATTTCTTCATTATTTCTAATTTTTCTTCTTGTTTTAATGTATCGACATATCTTCCTAAATATTGCTTTACATTTAATAATAAATTATTTATTGAAATTTGAAAAGTTTCATTTTTTCCTTTTTCAATTTCGAAATTATCAATATTTAATAATTTAAATAAATTTGGTTTTTTTGATAATTGAGAAAAACCAAAATATTCTCTAAAAAATAAACCAAATCTATATATATAACCAAAAGAATCTAATATTATATAATTATTTTCTTCTAAAGGATCTTTTTCTTCTAATTTACATGATATATATAATTTTCCTTCTATTGTCGGTAATCTTGTAAAAGATAATTTTATTCCTAATATTAAATTTTCTGATGTTTCTATTATTGAATCTAATTTAAATGATTGACTTAATAATATATTTTTTTTTAACTTTTTAAATAAATCTTTCGATATTATTTTCGGGAATATTATATTAAAATTTTTCTCATAATATTTTATTGCTTGATTATTTGTTTTTATTTCATATAATAAAGGAACTTTTTTAATAATTAAATCTTGATTATCAATTGTTATTAAAAAAAAGTTATTTTTATCAACTAAAGAATCTAAAAAATTAAAATCAAAATAATCAAAATTTTTATCAACAGAATGATTAAAAATTAAATCTTCAATTAAAGTATATTTTTCTTTTTCAGGTTGAAAATTTTTTAAAACATCATTATATTTATTAACAAGAAAACTAATAATATTTCTACTTTTTCCAATAATATCACTTTGTTTATCTAAATTATAAATGATTTCAGTTTTTGAAGTATTAGTAAATCCTTTTAAAATTTCATAAAAAGAATCTAAAATATTATAATAATTATAATTTAATTTTTGAAATATTATAATATACATTAAAGCAGAATCATCAGTTCTTTTTTCAAAATTTTTAAAATATTCAGAAAGAAAATTAATAATTGCATATAATTGATTAGAAATAGTATTTTTTTCATTATATAAAAATTTACAAATAATAAATCTTGACCTAAAAGTTTTTCCATCTTTAATAAAATGAAGTAAAGATTTATAAAAAAGAATATTTTCTCTATTATAAATACAGAAATCATCTCCTATTTTTTTTGATCTAACTTTTATTTCTTCTAAAATATTATATAATAAACTAAATATATAAGTAAAATTTTTAAAATCATTTGCAGAAGTATTCGCAGAAAAAGAAATTGCAATTTTTCTTTTTGAAGAATTTTCACAATTTAATGCGTTTTTTAATTTTTCATTTCCACAACAAATTATATTATAATCTTCTTGATTAATACAATAATAATTCTTTATATCATATTCATATTCTTTTAATAATTTTTCTTTTACTTTATCTGTTATTTTCGTATTTGTTGGTTGATCAAAAAAAAAATTATTTATTGGATTAAAATATTGCTTTATTTGTAAAAAACAATTTGGAGATTTTTCTTCTAAATTTTTTATAAATGATGATATTGTTGATATTTTAGTTCTTCCATTAAAAAAATAACAAAGACAAATTGTTAAAAATCCTATTTCAAAAATTTCAAAAATTTTAAAAACTTTTAATTCACCTAATTTTTTAATTAAAAATAAGGAAATTAATCTTATAACAAAAAAAGAAAAAGATAATAAATCTAAAAAAAAAAAAAATTTACTTCCATTTGATTTTTTAAAATCATAAATATAAATTTGACTTCTAATAATAAAAACATTACAAAAAGTAATAGACCAAATTAATTGAAAAAAAATAGAATATTTTATATTATATCTAATAGTAATTAATATAGAATTAATTTCCATTAAAAACCATTCTAAATTAAAATAATATTTATGAATAAAATATTCAGCGTGATATAATCCAAAAGAATAAATAAAAAAATCATAATAAACAAAACTAATAGAATTAAAAATCAAAAGAATAATTAAATCAGCAATATTATTTAAATTTAATTTTTCTCTAACATCACATAATTGAAAAATAAAAGGTCTATTATATAATATTAGTAAAATTTGAATAAAAACTTGAAAAACAAGAAAAATAATAAATCCACAAATATTTCTTAATAAATTTATAAAAGAATGATTATAATGTAACATATTAATAATAAAGCAGAAAATAATTCCAATAAGAAAAAATAATCTAAAAGAAAAATAATTACTAAAATAACCAGGATCATGAACTTCTACTTTAAAATATTTAGTAAATAATAATGAAATTTGATCTTTTGAATATTTTATTTTTTCCATTATATTTGTATTTGAATTAATATTATAATGTGAACTTGATTTTAAATTCGGTATTAAAACATTATTTAATATTTCAAAATAAAATAATGGATTTAAAAAATAAATAAAACTATGAAGACCTATAAAATTTCTTTTATATTGAAATATTATATCTATTATCATAATATAATTTAAAAATTTTATAAATCTTGAAATATATAAAAGGAAATTATATTTTAAAGCTCTCATTTTTAATCTACTAAAACAATCATATATTAATTTAGAACAAACATTGCTTCCTCTTTTTAATTTTGTTTTCGCCATTTCAAAATTTTTTTATATAATATTTACTCTAAAAGATTTAATGATAATAATTTATTGTTAATAAATTTATGACTTTTCTAAAAAAATAAAAAAATAAAATTTAAATTTATATTAAATTATGGGAAGAAGAATTTATTATGAAGAAAGTAATGCTCAAAAAATTTATTCTGTTTTAAGAACAATAAGTCCATATATATTATTATCTTTTATTGGACTTTTAGTTTGGACACTTTCATATTTTATTTTAATTGCTTATAAAGAAATTTTAATATGTTATTTAAGACGAAATGATAAATTTGAAGGAAAAGAATTTTATTATAAATTTATTAGTTATAAATCTCATATTAAAAATTTTTATGCTTTTAATGCTGCTATTATTCTTTTTTGGTTTGCTATTTATTTAATGGGAGATGAAGATTGGAGAAGATATTGTTTAGTTACTGGATTTTATTTTTTTATTTTTGGATATATTATTTGTTGGGGAATTTATTATAAATTTTATTCTTATAAAAATGATTTTTTTGATGAATTTAAATTTTTTATTCGTTATTTTAAAGAAAATTTCTTTGATAAAAAAAATGTTGAAAAAGAAAAAATTGATTAAATATATTATTTATATATTTTTTTATTTGTATTCTATAAATCATTCTAAAATAATATGATTTTTTTCCTATCTAATCTTCTTCATTTTTCATTTTATTTTATTTTATTATATTTTTAATGAATAAAAATACAAATTAAAATTTGTTTTTTTATTTTTTTTATTATTTTATTCATTTTGAGTGTTTAAAGAATAATAAATAAAGAATAGATTTATATAATTAATGATTCAATAAAAAGTATTTTTTTATTTTTTTTGAATCATTATTGATTTTTGAAAATTCATTGTTTAATTCTGAAATTTTTATGATGTTTTTTCTTCTCTTCTTTTAAAAGTTTTTCTCTTTCTTCTTTTAATTTTTTAATATTATTAACTTTTGATCAATAAGATAAAGCAGAATAAATTTTTCACTTTAGATAAGTTTTTTTTATTTATTTTTAATATTATCCT
>JAJJLU010001074.1:0-10625 GCA_023807065.1 Isotricha intestinalis
GAAGAAGAAGATTCTGATTTTCATAAAGCTTTAACTAAAGTTTTATCTAAAATGGCAAAAAATAAAAATGTTAATAATAATGAATTATTTGATTTATTAGTTAGTGATAAAGAAGTAGTTGAAAGAGAATTAAAAAAATATCATTTTAATAAAAAAATTAATATTTCTGATAAAATCCAAAATTATATTGATAGAAAAAATAAAAATATAGATGAAATAAAACAAAAAAAAGAAGAAGAATTTAAACAAAAATATACATTTGCTCCTATGATAAATAAAAAAAATAATGTTAATAATAAAAAAAGAAATTTAAACCAATTTTTAAAAGACCAAGAAGAATATCAACAAAAAATAAATGAAAAAATTATAAATATTAAAGATTCTCAAATTAAAAAAGAAGAAGAAGAATTAAAATTAAAACCAAAAATTCAAATATCGTCTGAAAAAATGGCTTTTGAAAAATATAAAGGTCAAGAAGTTTTTCAAAGATTATATAATCAACCTCAGAAAAAAAATATTGAAAAAGAAGTTAAAAAAAATGAAAAAAATTATAAAACAATAAATAATAATATTAATGAAGAATATTTAAATAATTTATATCAAGATGGAAAATTAAGGGAAAAAAAAAATAAAGAAAAAGAAGATTTTGAAAATAAGAAAAGAAAAGAAGAAAGAAATTATAAAGCAGCATCAAATTCTAATAAATATCTTTTTAATAAATTTAAAAATTTATATAAAAATCAAATAGAAAAAATAATTTATGAATCAGATAAAAAAAAATTAGATTTTAATCAATTGAAGGAACTTTTTATAAATTTAAATTTTATACCACAATCCCAATCAGAAAATGAAATAATAAATAATTTATTAAATGATATTTATGAAAATTTAAAAGATGAAAAAGGTTTAATGAGTATAGATCATATATTTATATTTTGTTTATCAATTTTAAGTTTATTTGAATATTATATTTTATCAAATTACCAAATGAATAATACTTCAACAATTAAAACTGAAGAAAGTCAAAGAGAAATAACAAGTTCAATAAGTCAAAAAAATTTAAAATATAATAATAGTACAAATAAACTTTTACCAAAAACTCATTCTGTTAAAACTGTAAGTTCTAATGATGATATTAGTTTAAAATTAGATATAATAAATAAAGATTTATCAAGTAGAATTGAAAATAATGTTAAATTTGGTGGTTTTGATTGTGATAATAATTTTATTATTACTAGTTATCATGCTAAATTAATTTCTAAATATTTTATTAGTTTTTATCAATATTATAATAATCCAAATTTATATAAAGAAGAAACAAATAATTTAAATAGAAATAAAAAAAGAATTTCTTCCTCTAATAGTAAAAGAGATAGTAATACTTATATGAATAATAATAAAGTAAAAAATCAAGAAAGAAATACCCAAAATTTAATTCCAAATAATTTTGAAAACAAAAGAAAAAAATCAAATCCAAATTCAAAAAGATTAGAACAATTATATTTAGATAGTGCAAAAAAAAGAAATAATCTCGAAAAAGAAAAAGAAAAATATTTAGAACAAAAAGAAAAAGAAGAAAAAAAAATATGTACATTTAAACCAAAAATAAATTCAAATTCTCATTATAAGAATAATTTAAATCAAGGAGGAGAAAGTCAAGAATTAAGAATGGAAATGTTATATAAAAAAGGTACTGAATATTTATTAAATAAAAAAGATAAAACAATAGATGAAATTGAAGTAGAAAAATATAAAAATGAATTAACCTTTAAACCTAATATTCATGAAGTTAATTATGATATATTTAAAAAAAATTTTGATATTGATGATTATGATATTGAAAAATTTAATAAAAGATTACAAAAAGGAAGAGAAGAAAAATTTTTAAGAGAAAGTGCTTTTGAAAGAGGAGAATTTATTATTCAAAATTCTAGAAATTTTTCAGAAAATAAAAAAATAAGAAAAGATTTTAGTAGTGATTTAAACAATAAAAATAAAAAAAGAAGTTTCATTGAAAATAAAACTCCAGGAAAAGAAAGAAGAAACCTTAATTATAGTAACAATAATATTAATAACATTAAAATTAGTAATAATAAAATAAACAAAAATAAACATGAAAATGAAAATCCTATTTTGCAAATTGATGTTAATTTAAAACATGGAATAAAAAAAAAAGTTTATGTTTATGAAGGTGATACTGCAGAAAATTTAGCTATAGAATTTTCTGAAGAAAACGGTTTAGATGATAAAATGAGAAAAAAATTACAAATTTTAATTCAACAAGAAATTGATAAATTACTTACTAAAATTGAAGAAGAATCACAATCTACTTTTAAATCTACTAATAAATTGGATAATTAAAAATAAATAATATATTAAATAAATTTATTTTTTATATATCTATGATATCTTTAAACAATTTATTTTTTTCAAAAATAAAATTATTATTCATTATTTGAATAATATATGAAATAAAAATAATTAAAATGTCAATTTTCAAAAAACTCTCTTTTTTTATTATATTTCCAATTATAATAAAATCTTCATATTTCAATGATATAAATTTATTAAATCCTCAAATTTCAAATTCTTTATTTCAAAAACAATCAAAAAATAGTATGAAAGATTTAATTCAAATGTTATATTCTTTTATAAAAAATCATACAAATATAGAAATACAAGATCCAGATATTTTTGATTGTACAAATACTTTAACTGATTCTTTAGATTTTCGTTTGCTGTATGTTTTTAGTGGAAAAGGGGTTAGTGAACCTGGATTAGAAAGTGATTGTATTCAATACAATTTTTCTTATTATTTTATCACATATATTTATAAAGAATTTAGTCTTCAAACTTTCATTGATGATTTTGATGTTTATCAATTTATTAATCAAACTTCTTTTTATACTGGAATTTGTATTCCTAAATATTGTAATAATATAATAAAAAAATTGCTTAATAAAACTTCAAATGAGAAATTTTTTGATTATTTATTTACAGATTGGAGAATCGAAAAATTAGATTATTTTTTACAAGAAAATAGTACAAATATATTTATAAATAAAGATAATACTTTTGATTTTCAATCTAATTATGAATATTTTTATGGAATTATATTTTGTATATTACTTATTTTAATTTTCCAAATTTTATTTTATATTTTATTTATTTGTTGTTATTCACTTTCTAAAACAGAAAAAAATAAAATTTCAAATGAATCAGAATATGAAGATATTGATGAAATGGAAAATTCTGTTTTTACTAATAATACCCCTTTAATTGGAAAAAAAGAAGAAGAAAAAAAGTCGTGTGAATTATTTTTATATTATTTCAACATTGTTTCTACTTTTAAAACGTTATTAAAAAAGAAAAATAAAATTTATGATGAAACTAATTTAGAATTTATTTCCTTTTTAAAAGTTTGTGTTATGATTTTATTAACTTTTATTCAAAATATGCTAATTTTAATTAAAATACCAGCAAGAGATTTTTTTAATGAAAAATTTTATAAAGATAAATTATTCTTTTTTATTAAATTTTCTTCTTTTTCTTTAGATTTTTATATTTCTTTAGAAGGATTTGTTATGGTGTTTAAATTACTTTCATATATTAAAAAAAATGTTTATAATAAAAATAAAAGTACTGTCGATTTTTCAATATATTTTAATTTCTTTTGTTATTCTTTGTATAAAATTTTTCCTTTTATAATTTTATTCTTCCTTTTTACATATTTTGACAGAAATTTAATTTATTATTTCAGTTCTGGTTCATTAGTAAATCATTACATAGTAAATGTATTTAATCAAAATTATTTTAATAAAATTTTTCACATTTTTATTCCTGGAATTACACTTTATCTTCCCTATAAGGATAATAAATATATCGATTCTTTTTATTCATATTATACTTATCCATTATTATATTTAAATGAATTTTATATTTTTTGTATTTCTTTAATTTTAATTTTCATTGGATTTAAACTAAAAAGTAAAATATATGATATAATAATATTTATTGGAATTTGTATTAATGTAACATTAACAATATTAATAAATGAGAATAAAGAAAATGAATATTATAATTTTGAGAAAATAATTAATGGAATGTATAATATAAAATATCCTCATTTAATGTTAAATAATTATTTTATTGGAATTTTTACTGGAGTTATATGTTTTTCTTTTAAAGACTTTATTTCTAGTAATTCCGTTATTCAAACTGAAAATCAATATATACCTTTTCAATTTTTATTTGAGATTTTTAGATGTTTTGGATTGATATCTGATAAAATGAAAAAAATGTTGATTGTATTTACAATTATACTTCAAATATTATTCTCTTCATTTTTATATTTTTTAATTTTAAATTATGATTCATTATTAATTAGATTTGATTTATTTGAAAAAATTATCTATTATTATGATAAACCTATACAAGTTATGTTATTTAATTTTATTATTATTTGTGTTTATGCAATTGATTATGATATGTCCAAAGGAAATAATATATTTAATTTTTTTATTTTTTTTTCAAGAAATGATTTTTCTTTTGTTTATTCAATAAGTCAATTTATTTATGCTTTATATTGTATGTATTTTTTCCAATTAAAATTAAGTTACCAAAATTTATGTTTTATTTCATTAGGTTTATTCATGAATATTTTACTCTTTAATATTATTCTTACTATAACAATAGTTTTTCCTTTTAAATTAATATTCAAAAAATTATTAAAATCAAAATAAATAAATTATATAAGTTAATTAGTTTTTTTAAAAATATTTTAATTATTGTTTTTCTTTAATTTAATATTTAAAAATGTCTTTAGAAGAAATATTACATAAATTTTCAATTAATAATAATTATGATTTATCAAAAGAAGAAATTAATTATTTATTATCTTATATAACTAAAGAACAAAATTTATCATCTACACTTTGTAAATGTTTAGATTGTCTTCAAATATATTTAACTAATAATCAAAATAAACTAAATGAGTTGGAGGGAATATTAGCTAATAAATTTAATGAAATTCTAAATACTAATATTTTGAATATTAGAGATTTCACTATGAATTGGTTAATTGGTACATTTTTTAAAGGAAATAATAATTCAGATTTTTTTATTAAATTATATTTTAATAATCTTCAAAAAGATTCATTTGTAATTGATAAAAAATTATATAATAATTTAAAAGATAGTATTTATTATAAATTTCAAAAATTAGATGAGAATAATTTTGGGAAATTAAATTATTTTTACAAATCAATTGATAAAAAATATTTAACAGATCCAAAATTAAAAATTGTTTTAAAACAAATACATGATATTTATGATTATAATTTTATAGAATATATCTTAGTTATAATGAATAATAGAATTAAAATGAATAATAATAAATTTGATATTGATAAAGAAAGACTTACATTTAAAATTTATTTCATACATTTTTTTGATGTTGAAAAAAATATAAATCAACTCTTATCTACAATAAATTATATATTTTATGATAATGAAAACATAAATGATAGAAAAGTATTTTTGTTTTCATTATTAATTTTATTCACAGCAATAAGCCAAAAACAATTTAATAATTTTTTAATATATTTTTCAAAATATCCAAATGACTTATTATCAATGTTATCAAATAATAATATTTCTATAATAAAAGAAAATATTTCTCATCTTTATCGTTTTTTAAATACTTCAAAATCATATTTATATTGTTTTGAATCAGTAATAAATGATTTTGTTTCATGTGAAGATGAACCAATTTTTAATAATGTAAAATATAATGTTAATAAATTTGAATTAATCACAAATTTAACAAATTTATTTGAAATCTTATGTAAAATTAAAAAAAATGTTTTCCAAATTTATAGTGATCTTCAATTACTTTTAACTAAATATTTTATTCCTTATAAAGATGAGAAAATTAAAAATGAAATAAATAAAATATTCTTTGAATCAAAAGAACATTCTGAATTTGTAAAACAATTAAATGAATATGAAAAAAATTATCCTGAAGTTAATACATTTATGAAACAATATATTGAAAACATTGACAAAAACTCTCAAATTTATCAAAATTGGAATTTTATGATTTTAAAAAATTTTTCTCTTTTTGATTCTTATAAAATTATTAAATATTCTTTTACAAAAGATTTCCAAAATATTAATAATGTTTATGTTTTTTTACAATATTTTAGTGAAGTTAATAAATTTTATCCTTTATTATTTAAGCAAATTTTATTTTCTTTAATTAAAGATGAAGAAATAAATCAATATAAAAATCAAGAAATTTACAATTTATTAAAAAATCTGAAATATATTTTATTTTATGAAATAAAAACAAATAATAATAATCATCAAAACAACATTTTTGATTCTCTTTCATATAAAAAAGATATTTTAATATTTTTTAAAATGAATTTTAAATTATTATCAAGTTTTTTCTTTGGATTTGATATTGGAAATGAAACAAATGGATTGAATATAGAAGAAAAATATCAAATATTTATGTTTGGAAAAGAAGAAAAAAAAAGTATAAAAATTCAAAAAAATAATAACAATGAAGATAAATTAAGTTATAAAATAAAATTAAAAATATTAAAAATTTATAGTATACTTATATTTTACTTTGAAGAAAATGAAAGATTATCAGAAGATTTAATTCAATTCTTATTAAATTTAATAGATTATATTACAACAGAAGAATCAACTTTTTTAATTAAAGAAATAAAAGAAGTTTTAAATATATTAATAGATATTTATGTAAAAAAAATAGAAACTCATTCAAAAAATCAAGCAATTCAAAATTTATTTGATAATTTAATAAGATATTTAATAGAAAAAATTTTAGAAGAAGATATATATGCAAATAAATATTTTTCAATATTAATGGGAGTATATAAAAATCTTTATATAAAAAATCCTGCATATATTAAAAATATTCAATTAAGAATAATTTATAGTTTTAAACAAATGATATATAAAAATGTTGATTCCCAAAATTTTAGGAATCCTTTAGTAATAAAGTCAATGTATGGATTAAATGATATTGATTCCTCTATTATTAATAAAAAATATATTATTGAATTACTTTCTATTTTATCTCCAAGTGATCATATTCATTTTAAAGGATTTTATATTAGATTTATTAGTATTTCAGATAATAAATTAAAATTTAATTCTGAAAATATTGCTAAACTTATTGATTTATTTATTAAAATTGATTGGTTGCCTAAATATGTTGTTGATTTAAAAAAAATTATTAATGATGAAAATGTTAATTATTTAAATAAACAGAAAATTCTTGGTTTATTAATTGAATATATTAATTTTATAGATAATACCTTTAGTCAAAAAGAAAAAGATGATTATTTAAATATTCTAAAAAGAAAATATAAATATATTATATATGAAAATATAAACTCAATATCATAAATTTATAATTTTATATTAATTATTTTTATTTTATTTTTTAAAAATTCACGGAAAAAAAAAATAATTGTTTACAATGTATTTTTTAATAATATTATTTAAAAACATAAAATAATCATTGTTTTCTAATTGAAACAACTGTTTTTGTTTCTTCTAAAAATAATCATATTTTTAAATATTTTAAGAATAGAATTATACATTCTTATTGTATAAGGTATATCTCTTTGTTAGATTAAAGAATATTTTTTTTTCCAAATAATGAATAATAATACAATAAAAAGCTAAAATAAATGTTTATCTAATTTAAGATAATGATTCATATTTATACTTTAATATTATATTTAACTAAAAATAGTAAGATAATAGATGAATAATTTAGATAGAATTAAAGTAGTAAGTATATATAAGAAAAATTTTAAAAGAATCAAACATTACATTTAAAAATCTTTTTTATATATAAAATTTTAGAAAAAAATAAAAAACTATTATTTAATTAAAAAATGACCTCTATAAATCGTAATTAAAATAATATATAGCTTTCAAGTATAAAAATGAAAAAAGTTAAAAAAATATAATAAAATTGAATGATAATGGATTCAGATTCAGAACAAGATGCAATTTTTCAATCAATTAATTCATATTCAGAGCAAAATACAGAAAATGATTATTTATATATCCCTTTTGAAGATTGTTTTTTCAAAATTTTTGGAGAATCCTCTAAAGAAATAGATAAAATTTCTCTGGAAAAATTATCAAAAGACAATGAAATAGAAAATTTATTTAAAAAAAATTTAGAAGAATTAATTTCAAATGAAGCAAAAAATAAAATAAATCAAAATGAATCAGATTGTATAATATGTAAAAATAATGATATATTTAAGAAAAAAAAAATTAAAGATTTTAAAATCTTTAAAGAAGGTTCTAAAGACTTTTCAGAGATAGTTAAAAATGCAAAAATAATCAAAAAGAATCCACAATTTTCGGTTTGTAAAGAAATTTTACAATCAAATTCAATTAAAATTCAATTAGATGATGACAGTGAAAATAAAGTAACAATTACAACAAAAAAAAAAATAAATAGAAAAAGTTGGAAAATTAAAAAAAAAAGAAAGTTTAAACCTGATGAAATAAGAAAAAAGATAAAATCAAGATTTCATAAATCTTTAACAAATATAATTAATTTAAAATTAAAAAATGCTGGTTCACAAGAATTTTTTGGTCCTCTTCCTCAATGTTTTTTATGTAATATAACTATAGAATTAAACAAAGAAGTAATGAATTTAACTTATAGACAATTATTAGAAAAAGATTTTACAAAACATTTAAAAGATCAAAAAAGTAAGCAAAAAGCAAATAAAGCAAAACATGAAAGAAATTTAAAAGTTTTAAAATACTTAGATGAACATGAAGAAATTTCTAAAAAATCAGGTTTTGATGATATTTCAAATATGGCTTATGCTGATATTTTAAGAGAATATTTTCTTTCTGAAGAATTTGAATTTTCTGTTAAAAAATTAAAATTAGAAAAAGAAAATGATGAATATATTAATGAATATATGATTAAATCTAGAACTTATGTTAATTTTTTTCTAAATTATAAAGAAATATCAATGATTTAAATAATATTATTTCAATTTGTAAATAAAATGAAAAATAAGATATATTAGAGGATAATATTTATTTTGTTTTATTAAGATTTTGAAATATTAAAAATGTAAGAAAGACATTTTATTCGATGAAAAATCTTAATAATAAACAGTATTGATTTAAAGAAATTTCCATTTAGGAGTATTAAATATTTGTAATTTTATAATAAGGCTTAATTTTATTTAATAAAATTTAATTTTATTATAATTGACTAATTATATTATTTTGAATTATATGAATTCCAAATAATAATATTAAAAATAATTCATAAATATAACAGAAGATAAATAATACTGAAACAGAAATTTAAATAAAAACAATAAAAATTTTTCATCAAAAATTCAAAGATAATTATTCTAATTGAAAATATATTATAAATAAAAAAATAGTTGAAATCAAAAAATTTCTATTTGTTGGAGCTGAAACATAAAAAATTGATAAATAATAATATTCATTTTAAATTTTTATAAATAAACCAAAAAAAAATAATTATATAAAATATGATTTTATTAATTTATGATTTATTCAAACTTAATTTTAAAGAAGGCAATTTATCCATACTATTATTTTTATTTATTTTTATATCAGAATTTTTTCTAAGTCCAGTGAATTTCTTTTTCTCTTTTATTGGTTTAACTCTTCTTAAATTAGTGAATATTTTTCTTGAAAGAATAAAATCATTATTTAATTTTTCAGGGCAAATCATACTTTTTGTAGAATTTAATCTTTTATAAAAATAATTATTTGATTGAATTAAATTTTCTTTTATTCTTTTATTAACAGAATCAATAGTTTTTTTCTTTTCTTTCATAGCATTTTTTATTATTTCATTTGTTTCAATTAATTTATTTTTTCTTTTGTGAATTTTTTTTAATTTTTCATGCATAAAATTATTATCTCTGTTAATGAAAAATAAACTATCTGATTTTGTTCTATGTAAATAATTATAATTTGTTTCTTTTTTAAAAAAAGGATTTCTTCTTGTTCTTATTAAATCTAATTTATGATGATGAATTTTTATTCCACATTTTCTTAAATAGACACAATTTTGATCAAATTCAAAAGGTATATAAGGATTAATCATTTATTTTATTTTTAATTGTTTAATTTTTTTTAAATATATATTCATTTGATTAATTAAGAATAAAAGAGAAAATAATATTTAATAGAAATATCTAATATTATTATACAATATAATTGAAATTTAATCAAACATTATTTAATATCTTCTTTTTCATTTTCATCATTTTTTTAGTTTTAACATAATATAATTATTAATTTATATTATCTTTAAATTAACATTTTTACTCATTTCTAGATTCTCGGTAAATTTTCATAATTTTTTAAATATATTAGTAAAATATTTTATAATTAATTTCAATTAATATAATTTTATCAAACTATCTAAATTCATAAAAATATAATATTTATTTTGACAAAAGAAAATTAAAATGATTAAATTAAAAAATAATTATAATTTGTTTAATTAATTTTTTAAATTACCTAGGATTTGGGGATTGGGGATTGGGGATTGGGGA
>JAJJLU010001075.1:0-10588 GCA_023807065.1 Isotricha intestinalis
AAATTTTTTATTTTTAGTTATATTTCTTTTTTAAATTTTTTACATATTGATTTTGTATTTAAATGAAAATCAGAGATTATTTAAAAAAATAATAAATTTAGTCCTGAAATTTTAATTATTTTCAATTATATAAACATAATTATATTTAAAATATAAACTAATAAATACATTGTTAATTCAAAAAATTAAAAATAAATCAAATTATTTATTAACTAACTAAATGAATTTGAAAATGATTAATTTATTTATAGATTATTATTAAGAATTAATTAGTTAAATAATTATTTTTCATTATTTAAATATATTATTTATTATTTAATTATTATTTGTAGTCTATATTTATTTATAATTATGACTGAGAAAGATATTAGAAACTTAAAGTCAAGTACAGCTTCAACAATTCATTCAGAAAAAGACATATCTTTTTTAGAAGATGAAAAAGTTAGAAAAGATGCTTTTGGAAATTTAATTTCAAAAGGAAAAAACAAAAAACAGAAAATATCTTTTTCAGATAATCTAGCTTTAAATGATAAATTGGTAAATATTATTCCAGTTGAAAGTTATAAAAAATATAATTATTTTATTATTATAGATGGAGTAATATATAATATTAAAGAAGAAGAAATCAAAGAAATCAAAGAAATAAAAGAAATTGAAGATGAAATATCTATTGATAAATATGATGGAAGTTTAGGAAAATCTTGTTCAATTTTTTAAAATTTTTCGCAAATGGAAAGATTAATTGGGATTAATCTATTGATTTTTTCATTTAATTGTAAATAGAAAAAATGAGATGATAAAATATAAAATGTAAATAAAAACAAATTTAAAATATTTAAAATGAATTAAAACATAATTTATTTATTTTCTTTTTTTATATAATTAACTTTCTATTTAACTATCCTTCCCAAAAAAAAAATTAAAATTGATAAATCCATAAAATTAAACAATCTTATATAATTGATACCAATTATTTTCTTCATTATCCTTATTGCCATTATCAACATGATAACTAATTTTAATATCAAGTTGTCTAAAATTAGTAAGACTTTTTCTAACTGCAATAGAACCAGTGACTTTATCTCCTTTATTGACAGCAAAATCTTTTTTAACATAAAAGACAGTTTGTTGCCAATGAGTTCTTTTTAAATAAGGACTAGTAGATAAATTAAATTTTTTATTTAATTTAGTAAATCCAGTTTCAAACCAACCTACAATTCCACTAAAATAATCATTATTTCTATTAAAAGTTAATTCATAATGAGAAGAAAAATCTAATTCTTCTTTTTTAACATTTAATAAATCAACTTCGAAAATTTTACAACTATTAGAATTTATTCTATTCTTAGGGCAAACATCAATAAGAGGTTCATTTAAAGTAGTTTGTTTAAAGCAATCCATATTAATTCCATAAACATTATTCCAAAAATCTATTTTTTGTTTTTTATAATCAACATCTTCAATAGAAGCAATAGAAATAGAAGCAGTATCAGGAAGCATAAATCCATTATTTTTATCTAACCATTTATCTCTTGCAAATAAAACAGAATCAAACATACTTTCATATAATAAAAAATACCCCATCCATTCACTGATTATAATATCAACTTTTTCAACAGGTAATTCAGCATCTTCAACTTTGCTTTTAATAACAGTGATTTTATCTTCTAAATTATTTCTTTTTATAATTTCTTTTGCATAATCTGCAATATCAGCAAATTCAATTCCAAAAACTTGTTTTGCTCCTGCTTTTGCAGCAAAAATAGATAAAATACCAGTTCCACATCCAATATCTAAAACTATTTTATCTTTGAAAATATCACTATTATCCATAATAGCATCTTTAAATGTTCCAGTTCTTACAGTGTCTTTAAGCATTTCTTCATGAATATTAAAAGAAGAGTAAGAATTAAAATAATAATCTTTTTTGTTTTCTATATCTGAATGACCTGGTAAATTTTTAAAAAATTCATTATTGTCAAACCAACTTTCTTTTGTTCCTGTAAATCCTTCTTCTGTTGATTTTGTCACTGTTTCTATATTTTTTTCATTGTATATACTTTGGAAATATTGATCGTCTGAATGAAAAGGTTGAAATTTGTTTTTTTGGTATTTTTTATTTTTGTAATTGTAGTTTTTGTTATAGTAATTGTTGTTGTTGTATTTATTGTAGTAGTATTTTTTCATTTTTTTTTGGGATTTTGGATAGGAGAAAATAAATAAATTTAAATTAATTAAGGAAATTTATATTTTTAAATTTTTTTTTATTTTTAAATTATTTAATTTGTCTGAATAATATTACAATTATTTTTTATCAACAAATTATAAATTCATTTATTGATATCATTTGATTTAATACATTTTTATGGCAAACAGGAACAACAATGATTTATTAAAAACAAATAAAATATAATATTATAATTAATGAAAAAAAAATAGATTAATTCATAATAAAATATAGTAAATTTTATACATTCTTTTCTTTATTTAATTAATTCAAATTCTTAATAATATATCATTTGATAATCATCATCAGTATGAATAACAACAACTTTTTTCTTTTTCATTTTTTTAAGAATATGAGGAGGAATTGGAATTTTATCCCTTCCTCTTCCTCTAAAAACATATTGTTTCATTTTTTGATCTACTCCTTCTTTTTTCTTTTCAAACTCTTCTTCCATTCTTTTTTTCTCTTGTAAATATTTATTAAATCTATTTTCAATTTTAACATTTTCAATAAATTTCATAAATTGCTCTTTATTTTCTTCTTCATACCCTTCTAATTCATTAATTTTATTATTAATAAATCTTTCAATTTTATTTAATTCTCTTAAAGTATCATCAATACTTTTTTTCAAGCTTAAATAATTAGTTTTAGAATCTATTTTAGTAGAATTAGGCATAATAGAATTAGATAATTCATTAATAAAATCATAAGATAATAAAGTAAAATAAGTTTGAGGAGTTTCAAAACTAATATTATCAATTTCTTCTTGTAATTTATCTCTAATTTCAACTAATTGATCATATTCTTCTTGAGAAAGATTAATTTTAGCTTTTAATTCTTTTAAATCATCTTTATTAACAATTTCTTGTCTTTGAATACTTCTCATAGTATCTTCTTTAATTTTTAAATCATGTAAAATTCTCATTTCAACATTTTTAAACTTTTGAATTAATCTCTCAGGTTCATTTAGTAAATTTTGAGTTTCTTCGTCAAAATTTGCACTTTTACTCATATTACCTAATTCTCTTAAAATTTGATTAGTATAAGTTTCTAAATCTTTTTCTCTACTATTTTTAATTTCAATTTGATTTCCTAAAGTACAATTTAATATTTCACTTTCACCACCTAATAAAGTATGAGTAAAAACAGAATATTGTTTCATATTCATTATTCCTCTTATTGATTTTTCAATCTCATCTAATATTGTTCTATGTTCTTGATTTACTTTCTTTTTCTTTTCAAATAATTTCTTATTATCTTGTGTTAATTTACTTAAAATTTGTTCTGTTTTTCTTTCTTGAAGTTTTAAATTATCTTTAAACTTTTCAAAGGAATTTATATCTTTATTTAAATCATCAAATCCACTTTTTAATGCGTTTTCTCTTTCATTTGTTTCTAAAATTATTTTCTGTCTTTCATCTCTCATTAAATCAAGTAACATATTCTTTATACAAATTTCTCTACTTTGAGCTTTAAATGAATTTAAATCAGAATAAGGTTCTTTACTTAATTGTTTAGTCACATCTTTTGTTTTAACTTGATTTACTATTTGTAATCCATCAAAAATTTTTTCTAAATCATATTTATTATAATATTTATTATTATTAAAATCAATATCTTTCATTTCAGTTTGAATTCTAATTTTCTTTTTTAAATCTTGCAAAATTGAATAATTCGATTTTCCACTACTTAAATAAATATTTGTATCAATTTTTTCCCAAGGTTTTAAATTATATTGTTCCCTTAGATATTTATCTCTATTTATTTTTCCTACTTGTCCTAAAGCAAATGCAGTGTCATCTGTTGTTAATGTTAAAAAAGTTGAATTTCTTGTTGATATTAAAGGAAGAGATGTTGTAGAATCTGATGATAAAGCGAGTTTGTTCATTTTTTTTTATGGAAGTTTTATTTATTTTTTATATATTTTTTAATTAAATTTCATTTATTATTTTAATATTGCAGTTAATTTATAGAAAGTTAGATATATAAATATGGAAAAGACAATCACTGAAAAACATTTAAAAAAATATAAAAATATTTTATGATTTAGAATTAAGAGAGATTTATAACAAATTTACTTTACTAAAGTTTCAAGAACAATTGGAGAAAAAAATTTAAGAAAAGAAATTTTTTAATAATAAGAGAAAATAAAAAAATGATTTAAATAAAAAATGTAGAAAAGAAAAATAAATAATAAAAGAATAGAAAATGTATAAATTAAAATTTATTCCCAAATGATTTAAGAGTAATAAAAAGAACTCAAAGAAAAGCTTTAACTGAAATTGAAAGTAATTTAAGGTGATTTATATTATATAATCCTGTTTTAAATTTCTTTTTTTTCTCTTTTTAATTACAAAATAATATTTTATTTTAATAAAAAATATAAAATTAAAGTTTTCAATCTTTCAATTCAATAATAAATTTAATTAAATAATATGGAAATCTCGGAACCAAAATCTTTAATCCAAAAAGAACAAATTAATTTAAAAAAAAATTTATTGAAAGACAAAAATAAAATACAAGAACTAGAATATGATGAACTAAATAATAATTTAGGATATAATTCTAAATATCAAGCATCAAATATTATATTAAAAGAAAAAAGAAATTATTCAAATGAAAAAGAAAAATCAGCAACAAATTCTTCTTCGAATGAAAATGAAAATGAAAAAATAGATTGTTGTCAAAATGAAAATAATCTATATAATAGAAAAATGTCATCACCTATTTATTTATATTACGAAGGCTTTGATAAATATTTAAGTAAAAATTCTGGATTATTTGATTATGAGAAAAGTAATAATTATATTGAAAAAGATTTATTTTTTAATAATCAATATAATAAATTTAGAACTCATTCTTTTAATGATTTTCAAAACAATAATATAAGAAATAATATAATAGGAAATTCTAATAATATTAAAAATAATAATGAAGTTTATTCTAAAAAAGAAAATAATATTGAAAATAGAACATATAATGTAAAAAATAAAATTCCATTTTCAATTCAATATTATCCAATTTATTATATAACAAATTATAATGAAAAAGAGATAAATGGTATTCAGAGTCAAATGTCTTCAAATAATTATAATCAAATTTCATATATAAATAATCTAAATTTAATTAATTACTCAAATAATAATAATTTATATAATAATTCTTACAAAAAAAATAATTATAATATAGAAAGAAAAAAAGTAAAACAATTTAAAGGAAGAAATGGAGATTGGATTTGTTTAAATTGTCAAAATTTAAATTTTGCTTTTAGATTAATATGTAATAGATGTCATTATTCAAAAGTAGAAAATTTAATAAATAATAATTAAAATGAAGAAAAAATTTTTAAGCTTTCAAAATTTAAAACACATTTTTTTATATAGTAAATTAAATCAAAATGTAAGTTATATATGTCAGAAAAAAAAATAATTAACTATTAAAATGAATTAATTCTATTTATAATTAATAAACAATCTTATTCTCGATTATATATACATTATATATAAAAATTAAATCTTTTGTAGGTTTATCATAGTATATGTACTCTATAAAATAATTTATTTTTCAAAAAATTATGATTAAAAATCTAAAAACCTTAAAACTAAATATTAATTTTATAAATTATCAAAAAATCTTTAAAAAAAACTAGATTTAAAAAATTTTGTTATTTAAAACAAAATAATTTAAATATAATATTAATAAATTTTATAATTTTCACATAATTGTAATATTTATCATTATTATTTCCTTTTAAAGAAGAAGTCCTAATTCCATTTTTATGATTGTGAAATTTTCAATAATTGAATTAATATTATTAATTAAATTATATTTACGAATATTAAGCCCAAATTTAAAACTAGTAAAATTAGTTTCAGGTAAAATAAACTTTCCACTAGAACCAAAATTATGTATTTGGCAATTTGAATGTTTTTCTCTTGTTCTAATAGTTCCAATAATATTCTTTCTTGATATATCATATTTTCCCAGATTTTTTCATTCTTTTATTAAGTTCATTTTTTGGGTTTCCTTTTTTATTATTTATTAATTCTACTATATTTTTTTCCATTTTGAATTGTAAAAATTTTCATAAAAATTTTAATTTTTTCAAGAATTTTTTTCCTAATCTTCAAAAATTCCTCCTAAATTAATATATGGAATTCCACAAGTGACAATTTCACTTTTATAATTAAAAGTGGATATAACAGAATCTTTACTTATAGTTTTTGAAATAGAAGTTAAAAAATTTGTAGTCAGAATATTCACCATTTGGATTGAGTGAGTTATTGTACTTAAATTTGAGTTATATGTTTTATATTTTTTATTTTTCCTTTGTCAATTCACAACCACACTTTTTTTTATTTAATTTTTGACCTAAATGTTATTCTAAATTTATTTACTAATTTCATTTAACAAAGAAAAATCATATTTAATCAAAAAATAACTAAAGCACATAATAATGATAAATAAAGAAATATATTTTAATTAAATCATTAAAAAAAACAAATTATCAAAGATATTATAATAACCTAATTTCATTGTTTTAAATCGAATAAAAAAATCTTAATGATTTTAATTATAAAAAATATTAACAGCATTTTTTTTTTTTCTCTCCATTATTACTTTCATTACCTTTATCATTTTTTTTAATAGTAATAGAATCACTTTTTTTTTCATTTCCTCTTTTTTCAATAAACTCCCTTAAAATACGGTCAAAAGATTCTTTAATTCCATTTCCATTTAAAGCAGAAGTTCTTCCATAAATAGCATTAACACTTTTAGAATATTCTCTAGCATCACTTTCATCTACTTCTTCTTTATCTACTAAATCACTTTTATTTCCAAAAATAGCAAGAACTAAAATTTTAAATTATAATTTTAATATATTTACCTTTTAAATTTTCTATATTTTCATTTACTTCTTCAATCCAATAATTTTGGATTTCATCAAAACTTTTTTTATTTGTTATATCATATATTAAAATTACAATATCTGAAATTCGATAAAACATTTTTGTTATAGAATGAAAGTTTTCTTCTCCTGAAGTATCCCATAAAGAGACTTTAATCACTCTATCATTAATATTAACTATTTTAGTTTCACAATTCGCTGTCATTGTTGGAAAACTGTCACTATTAAATTTTTTATCTAATATATTTGAAATTACACTTGTTTTTCCAACTCCTAATGCTCCTAAAACTACTAATTTACAATTTATTATATTATTCGTCATTTTTATTATAAAATTATATTTTTCAAACATAATTTATAAATTTTATAGCAATATTATAATAAAAAAACATCACACAAATTAAAGAAAATAAATACCTTGAAATTAATATTATATAAAACAAAAAATAAAAACCAATAATAAACTAAAAAAAATAATAAAAAAAATAAAAAAACAATTTAAAAAGAATGGGTTGTTCCTCATCAAACATAGTAACAAAATCTAACGATGAAATAATAGATCAAAATCAAAAAGAAGAAAATGCTTCTCAAGGAAAAAATCAATCTCAACTATCAAAAAAAGATTTAAAACTTTCATCTCTATATAAAACATTTGGATTTACATATCCACTTCTTCAAAATTCAAATTTACTTCTCTACACAAATTATTTAAATACAAATAGTGACTTTACATCAATAATAGAAAACCAAAAAGAAAAAAGTGAGAAATTATCTTTTAAATCAAGTAATCATTCTATTGCAATTGGTTATAGAAAAGGATATAAATTAGAATTTGTAAATCAAGATAAATTTTTCGTTTTTTTAAACGGACCAATCGAAGCTTATTGCGTTATTGATGGACATGGCCCTTTTGGAAATAAAGTAGCTCAAATTTGTCAAGATGTTCTTTTTGAATTTGTTTTAAATTTAGATAAAGAAAAATTTGAAAGTAATTATACAAATTCATTAAATGAAATTTATGAAAAAGTAAATAAAAAAATCATTAATAGAGAAGAAAAAACTTATGGTAATTATGACCCTTTTTTAAGTGGAGTTGCAGTAACATTAATAATAAGAATTAAAAATACAATTTATTGTTCTAATGTTGGTAATGTTTTATCAATAATATTTAATTCAGATACTTTAATGCCAAGTAAATTTAATATTACTGAATTAACTTTCAATGACTCAAATTTTAATGAAGATATATTAAATAATGATCATGGAAGTGACCAAGATTCACAAAATCAAAATGATTCAATAATAGATAATTTAATAAATCCAAATGAAATAAATTTCGAAATTAGAAGAATTTATGAAAATGGAGGAGAAATGAGGAAATTATTAGGAGAAAATAAAAGTAGAATTTTTGTCAAAGGAAAATATTTCCCTGGATTAATTAATACAAGATCATTAGGTGATCAAATTGGAAAAGGAATTGGAATTTTATCAAGTCCACATATTACTACTTTTAAATTGGCAAAGTCTATTAATTATTACTTATTAATTTGCTCTGATGGAATTAATAATGTTATGAATATTTCTAGATTAGTTGCTATTTTACAAGAAAATGAACAATTGTTGTTGGAAAGTGTTTCAAGTATTCTTGGAGAAAGTAAAGCTAGTTATAGAACTCATTCTTATACTCCTGATATGACTATTGTTATAAAGGAATTGAAAGTTAGTGATTAAAAATACTGTTTTTATTGTTTATTGAATTTATGTGGCTTTTTATATTTTAATATATTTTTTCTTTTTCTTTTTTTGAATAAAAATATATAATATTTATATTTATTTTTAAAGTGTTTTACATCATCATTATAATAAATATACAAAAATAAAAGTAACATTAAAATAAAGAAATTAATCTTCAAAACCATATGAATTATATTAATTATATTATTTGTAATTTTAATAAAACAAAAAATCATTTTATTGGGAAAAAAATATAAAAAATGGATTTTGAATTATTAAAATAATTTTGAAACAAAAAATAAAAGTCTATTATCCTTTTTAAAAAAATTTAAATGAATAAAAAAATGAAAAAAAGATCTTTTTACTTACATCCAGTATATCCAAGTCCTGCAGCATTAAAAACTTCTTTTCCCCTTCCATCTAGAGCCCAATAATGATTGCATCCCTTTTTAACACTCCAATTACTATTATATTTAGTTTTAAACTGTTGAGAAATTAAACTTCCCAAAGCTTTGGCCTCTTTATAAAGTAAAGTATCACTTCCTCTAATATAACCTTTATTAACAGCCCATTTTCTTGCTTCTAACATTTCTTTGTCACTTCCAAGTCCTCCAATTGCACATGCTGCCATAAATAAACATCCTTCTCTCATCCCTGGTAATTTCCATTGATAGGATACTCCTTTTATTCCTGTTCCTGATCTTATTAAAATTTGCTTTGAAAATATTATAGATATTAATGTTAGGAAGATTATTGCTTTCATTTTTTTTTAATTATTATTTATATATGGGTATTTATATATTTTGCTCTTTTTTGAATTAAATGTGTAATATTTAATTTATCAAAAGAATTTTTAAGTGAATTGCCTTTTGATTAAATATTACTTAAATTTTGGCAAAATTCAAGAATAATAGATAAAATATAATTTATTTCTTAATTTATAGTATCATTGCCAAATAATAAAGAATTACTTAAGTCTTTTTTCTTTTTTTATATTTTAATGTGATATTGATAGCAGTACATAAACGAAGAAGAATGGTGTGCATAAGGGACTACATTTATATAAATGTATAGACTGTGGATACCAGTTCCTTGCTGGAACAAGTATTTATAACAAAATTAATTGCAAAGTATTCATTTAATAATCTAAAAATTAATTAAGAATCTAATTATTTTTATCAAAAAATGAGATAATAATTTCTATATATTAATTAATGTTTAAATTTAAAGTCATAATCCCTCTTTAAATAAATATATTTATATATTAATTATAGAGTTATTAAACATGATTATTAAAAATTTTATCAAAAAAACCTTTAATTTTGAAAATTTATATATAAAAGATATTTCAAAGTATTTAATCTAACAATTATAATAAATAAGTTTATCAATAAAAATATAAGATTTAATGATGAAATATACTTGAATATTTGTTCTGAACTATAAAAATTAAATTGATAAAGATAAACAAATATTAATTTACCACAAATAACTATAAATTGATTGATTTAAAAAAAAATATAAATAACAAATAGTTTATAGTCATTTATATGTATATTGATTTTTTCATAATTTAATTCATTTAAACCTTATTAAAATATTCAAAAGTAAAAAAGATTAATTTAATTAAAAAATTTATTTATTTTAAACTATAACATTTTTATTTAAAAAGAAAAAGAAATCGATTGTTTTGGGGATTGGGGATTGGGGATTGGGGA
>JAJJLU010001076.1:0-10467 GCA_023807065.1 Isotricha intestinalis
TCCCCAATCCCCATTAATTTACTAATTAGAAATATCAATTAAATTGTAATGATATAGGATATAAAAAAATAAAATTATTATTTTTATACATTATATTATATATATAAAATAAATATAATTGAATTATTATTAATTATATGAATAAGAGATAAAAAATACCAAAGAAATAGAAAAAAAGTATTTTTGAATTACTTTATTTAACTTTCGTCAATTATTAAGGTTTCATTTTATATTTATTTTTTTTTTGTATTATTTATTATTTATTTTTATGCTTTTGAACATATATATTATATATTATCATATGGACTTTTTACTCTATTTACATTAAAATTTTGAAGAATTGATGATTGATTATGATTTTCTAATTGTATATATTTTTCCTTTTCTCTTTCTTTTTTCATTTTTTCTTCAATAATTTCTTGTTCTAATTCTCTTCTCCATTTTTCATCAGCTTTTTGATCTAACTCCATTTCTCTTAATTTTCTTTCTTCTTTTCTAATTTTATTTTCATTCATTTCTCTAATCCATTCATTTCTTAAATTATTTTTTTTTTGTCTTTCAATATTTTCATCAAAACGATCTCTAGGAATAATTCCTATACCATTATATTCATTTATATTTTGATTAAAATCAGGATTAACTCTTTTTATATTATTTGGAATTTTTTGATAAAATTTATTTGTATTTAAATCATTTAACAATTGAGGATTTTGATTATAATGAAAATTACCTCTTTTAATCGTGGAATTATCATTATAATTATAATTATATGAATTATTATTCATATTACCTAAATATGTATTTTTATAATTAAAATTATCCATATTTTGATAATTTCCATAAGTATTATTATTAATGATATATTGTTGGAATTGATTATAAAGATTATTGTTGAAATTATTATCTATTTGATAATAAGGATTCCTATTATAAATATTAACATTTGGACTTCTACTTCTTTGTAAATTTTGTTGTTGATTTTTCATTTGTAAATAAATTTGATATTGTAATTTTTGAAATTCATTCATGTTCATGAACATATTATCTCCATAATTTTGATTATTATAAATATTATTATTATTATTATTATTTTGTTCCATTTGTCTTCTATTTTTCTCAAAGTAAATATCTTCATAATTTTCATTGAGCATAGAAACTCTTTTAGTTTTTAATGAACCATCTCTATTTCTTAAAGGAGATCCTCCTCCAATATCATTAAATCTTTCAAAAAAATTATTATTAAATATTTGTCTTTCCTTTAATTTTTCTTTATATTTTTCTAATTTCGATAAATTTGAAGTTAAAGGAGTAATAGATTTATAATTAAATGACATTTTTTATTTATTATATTGTATAATTTATTTAAAAAAAATATTAACATACTTTTAAATGGGGAAATGTGTTTGTAAATGTAATGAAAAAGGGAAAAGTGAAGAAAAGGAAATTTATAATGAAGAAGATATTAAAAGATTAGAAGAAACATTCAATAAAGCGAATTTAAATTCACCGGTTAATTCAAATTATAATGATGAGATTAATAAAAAAAATAATGAATTATATAATATAGAATATGGAATTGATTTAAATGAACCATTAATTGAAGTTTTTGAATATGATAATTATTTAAAAAATGAAAATAATATTTATAATAATCAAAACAAGAACAATGGATTTTATAATTTAAAATCACAAAAAAATACAAACTCATCAAATTCAAATAAATTAAATAGTGAAGTTGATGGTGGAATTTCTTCACCAAATATTTTAAATAATAATTCAATTAAACATTTGAAGAAAAAAGGAGTTAATCAAAATACATTAAGTATATTTAATATATCAAAGAAAAATACATTTAATAAAAATAATAATAATACTATTAATAATGATAATAATAAATTGATTAGAAAAGTATTGACTCAATCTCAAAATCATAATAATATACCAAAAAATGAAATGATTGAAGGAATAAATAATTTAAATGAAATTTTTTTAAATCAAAGAAATAGTAATTATAAATTAAATGATAATTGGAAAAATTTAGATATAAATAATTTTATTTCATCCCAAAAATTAAACTCAATTAATCATGAAGAAATATTATTTAGTAGTAATATCAATAAATTGGTTCTTTCATCTTTATTTAGAATTTGTTCAATGAATATAGAAGAATTTTTAATATTAATACAAGATAAACTATTAATTTATCAAAATAAAGAAAATTTTTTATTAATGAAAAAACCACAAAGAGAATTTGATTTAAATAAAATTGAACATTGTGGAAGGGTAGATTTAACATTATTGAATTTTTCTTTTTTAAAAGATTATTTTTATATGTATATTGAAATAAATGATGTTAATAATAAAGAAAATATTAATGATAATAATGATATAATATATAAGATTATTCAAAAAGAACAACAAGGAAATTTCTTTGTGTTTTTTTCTAAAGATGAATTACTTATTAATCAATGGGTTAGTGCAATTAATTGTTTTATAAAACCATTAAGCAAACAAAACACAGTATAATATTTTTTATTTTATTTTTGATTTTTACTTTCATTTAAAAATTAAAATTTAATTCATAAATAATACTTATACCTATTTTATAATATTAAAATAATAAAAATGTCTATAAATAAAAATATCTCTTTTATTTTCTACGATGAAATAAGTATAATTAAATTCCCAGATACATATTTTAAATTATTAGAAATAATGAGTTTTAAATTTCAAACTTCAATTGAAGAATGTAGAAAAAATATTATAATTTATTATAAAGATAATGAAGGTGATAATATTTTAATAGATAATAATGAAGATTTTAATGAATTTTATAGATATTCCATTTATAAAAAAGATATTTATATATATGGTTGTATAAATGAAACAAGTATTAATAAGAATTCAAAAATAAATGAAAACAATGATGAAAAGATGAATGATATATTAGATAATATTCCTTATACTGAATCAGTGATTATTCAGAGTCAAAATCAAGAAGAAAATATTATAGACAAAATTGTTTCTTTTTTAGGATTAAATAAATTAAAGAATATATTTTCATAAAACAATTATTATAAATTATGAAAAAAACATAATTTTAAATAATATAATTAAAAAACAATATAATTTTTATTTAATTTTATATTTTTTACTTGAATTTTGATAAAATTAAATGTCAGATTTATTTTCAAAATCAAAAAATTTTACATTAACTCCTCGTTCATTAATGTTAAATTTAAAAAGTAATGATTCAATACCAAGTTTAAATATAGAACAAATATTAATAAATTGGATAAATACAATAGGAGAACCTCATTGTTTATTATTAGAAAATTTATATTGTTCAGACGTTATTGAAACTGGAATTATTTTTGTAGAAATATTAAAAAATTTTTTAAGACATTTTGGAATTAATGATTTTAATCCAGATAATAGATTAACTAAAGAAGAAAAAGTTAATTTAGTTTTAACTTCTTTAATGGAATTAAACAAAGAAAATAATTTTGATAATTTTCTTAGACAACAAATTAATTATTTTTTTAGTCATAGTAAAGAGATTTTTAAAGATAAAAAAGAATTAATTTCTTTTTTTGAAATGTTAAAAAGAGTTTATGATAACTTTGGATTAAATAATGAACAAGTTAAGACTAAACAATTATCAATGGATAATAATGATAAAAATAATAATATATTTAAATTTGAAAATAAATTTTTAGAAAAATATAAAGATAATAAAAAAAAAGATGCATTTTTACAATATGAATTAAAGCAGAAAAAAAAAAGAAAGTTTCAAACTTTTTTTAAAAATTTTTCTATTCAAAATAATAATAATAATAATATATTAAATGTTTTAATGTCTCCTCAAATAAAAGAAAATCAAAAAAAAAAAAATATTTCTACTTCTTTATCTCCTACTCATAATATTACTTTATCTATTTCTCCAAATAACTCAATTCCTAAAAATTTTTTATTTAAAAAAGCAAAACCAACAATTAGTTATTACAAATCAAAAGTTTCTGACAGTTTAGAAAAAAAAAATAATTCTCAAAGTACAAACATAAATTCAGTACCTTCTAAAAAAGAAAATTTAAATAATATTAATTCTGAATGTAATGAAGATAATAAATGTGATAAAAAATTACTTTCACAAATTAATATGACAGTAGGTTTGCTTTACAAGTCTTTTGATAATATTGAAGGAATTAATTATTATTATTTTCCTCTTCCTTCAAAACCAATAATTGATATATCTTTAAATAATAAGAATAAATTAATTAAATATACTCCTCAATTAATTAAAAATATAATATTAAATCGAGAAAAAATTTTAAATGATAATCACATTAATTACAATAAGTATAATTCTAATCATAATAAAAAAAATAATAATAGTAAAAAAGAAAAGGAAAAAGAAAAAGAAAAAAATAAAGAAAATGAAATAAAAGAAATTCCAAAAATAACAAAAGCCCAAAAAAATATTATAAAAAATTGGTTAAATTCATTAAAATTATTTCCAAAAGAAAACTTAACAGAAGCAACAATAATATATTTATCACATAATGGAATTTTATTATGTGATATAGTAAACAGATGTAATAGCTCGAATTCAAATTCAGTGATTAAAGGAGTAATAAAAGATGCTTATATAAATACTCAAAAAAAAATTAATATTCATAAATTTTTTAAATACATTTATAATTATCGTAAATTATATGATAATTTAAAAGTATATCTTAATTACATTGAAGAATTAATATGTCAGAATGAAGATATTATTTATGGAATTTTATATGGTTTATATAAATATTTTAATAAAGATTTTAGAAGAAGTATTCCAATATCTAAAACTAAACCTCATTTAAATTATAAGAATCAATATTATAGTAAAGAAAATTCTAAAGAAAAAAATAATTTAAAAGAAAATAATAAATGTTTAAAAACTATTAGAAGTTGGTTAGGAAAATCTTCTAATAATAAAAATAAAATTTCTAATTCTAAAAATAATAATAAAGAAGAATCTAATTTTTTGAATGGAATAAGTATAAACAGTGAATTCAATGTTAATATTAGTTTTGATGATAATGGAAAAAATATTAAAAGAAAAAGTTTTATGAAAGTTAATTCACCTTCAGTTTCACAATGTAGTAGTATACTATTAACACCAAGTATTAACACAACTTTTGATGATTTAAAAGATTTTGCAAAAGATAATAATAATAACAACAAAAATCAAAATAACAATAATGAAAATAGTGAAGAAAATAATGATGAATATAAAAATAATAATAATAATATTATCAATAACATAAATAATAATATCAATATTAACAATAATTATAATAATATTATGGGTAATCATAATAAAGATAATAATAATATTAATATGAACAATAATTATATTATTGATAATCAAAATATAAATTATAATAATTATATTAATAATATTCATAATAATAATCATAATAATATCAATAATATCTTAATTGTTAAAAATAATTCTCCTTTCAAAAAATTAAATGTGAATTCTTCATTAAATACTTTATATAAAGGAGAAAAAAAATTGAAAAATATACATTATTTTAAAAGCAATGAAAATTCTCCGAGGAATAAAGAAAAAATGAAATTATTTAAAAATTGCTTAAGTAATAATAATTATGATTCAAATCCAAAGTGTTTTTTAGTTTTTCAAGGTTCAAATTTAAATAGAATGAAAAAAGAAACTGAAAAAGTAATAAAATATTAATGAAATATAAATTGTTTAAATATAAAATTTAAATTTATATAATAGTTATATCTTATTAATTAATTTGCATATTTTTTTATTTTTTAAATGAAAACAATTTTTATTTTCTGTTTAAAATAATTTTAATTTGTGTTTGAAAATTAACAAATTATTTATTTATTTTTTTTCATCTTCGCTTTCTCATTGTATAATTAAATTATTATTCCATTTTTAACACATTTATTCATAACAATATTTATTGAAATGTTTTTTTTGATTTTAAATGAAAATAAACTTATAGAAGTTGAATTGTAACTTTTATATATATTAACATTTTCATATATTTTTTAGGATTAATTTGAAGTATTTTTTTATTTTTATTTATATTATATAATAAAAAACAAGATTTAATTATTATAATTTTGAAGAAAATATTAAAGAAATTAAAGGAAAAATTTTGTTAATGGTCGATTAATATATATTTAGAAGATAGTAGTTAATCAAATTAAATACATTTAATTATAAAGATTAGAAATAATTCAAGGAAACAATGGATTGAAAGAAGAAATGTTATATAAAAAATAATTGATTTTGGTTTATTGACTATTAATATAAATGATATGTTGATAATAATATATTAATAAAATTATAAAAGATAAAAAATATTTGAAGAAAAACAAAAAAATTATATTTAAGAAAAGAAAATAAATTTAAATTAGGAATAATTTATTTAAATAAAAACAAAAAAATTTCTTGAAGCTAATTAAATTAAACTCGAATTTAGTCTGTTAATGATTATTAGAAGACAATATATTAATTTCAAATTAAAAAGAAGATTTGATAAATTTGCTGAAGATATATTATAAATCCAATAGAAAAAAGAACAAATAAAAAAATAACAATTTTTATTTTAATATTTGAAGTTAGAAAATCAATTTAACAAAAAAAAAAATTTAAAAAATTTAATCCCAAAAGAGAATTTATAAAGAAAAAGTCATAAAAATTACACTTAAACAAAATGATAATTTAAATATTAATAGAATTTTTTATTTTATTTTTTATTTTTTGGAAATAAGAATTATTTTAATATCAAATTCATAAACGAATATATTTTCAAATTATATAATACAAATAGATAAAATTATAATAAATAATTTTAAATATATCATAATAGATGATAAAATGAAAATGTAAAAAACATAATAAAAAACTATATCATTAATTATTTAATTAAAAAAAACTATTTTTCCAATCGGCTTAATTTAAATATTATGTAAAAAATTCCAAACCTTCAAAAACTAAAATAAATTAAAATAATAAAAAAAATAAATAAAATTTAACTACCTTGTCTACTATCCATATCTTTTCTATGAGCATAACCTTTACTAAAGAACATTTCTTTATCAAAATCACTTTCAACAAAAGCAAATTTATCAACTTTTTTCATTTTATTACATAATTGTTTATCTCTTTGTTGTTTTTTTTCTAAAGTATTTAAATCATCTTCATTACCAAAACCAAAGACTTCAATATTTCCAATATTTAATTTTTCTTTAATTTCTTTAAATGGAGTTCCTTCTTCAAAAACATCATCATATTGATTAAAATAACTTTGAGAAAATAATTCATTAGAATCTAACCAAAATCTAATTTCTCCTCTTTTAAATCCCATTCCAATTCCAGGTTTAGCTTTTGAAAATTTTTGATTTTTAGAAGATATAAATAATATATAATCTTTATCACCAATACATTTATAAAAAGTCATTTTTGGTTCAATTGTAAATATCATACTTAAATCATCTCCACAAAACTTTTCAAAACATTCTTTAAAATCATTATTTAAATACATTCCTAAGATAATATTATCTCCTTCTTCATTATAATGAGTTAATAATATTATTATTGGACCGGTAAAACCTATAAAAGAATATATTAAATCTGATAAATTATATCCTTGAGTTTTACAATCATATAATTTAAATGCATATGGTTTATTTGATATATTTGTATTTGATAAACAAAAGAAAAAAAATTGATATATTGGTATTGTTGAAGGAGCTTCTGAAAAAATTGGAAAAGGATTTATTGAATTATAAAATTCATCATTTAATTTATTGAATAATGTTGTTTTGAAATAATTTTTTAAATATCCATCTAAAGCATATAATTTATTATCTATAAATTCTTGTAAATTTTGTAATGTTATTGGATTTTCTTTTTCATTTTTTGGATTAATATTTGACTTTATAAAATCTATCATTTCTAAATTAAAATCTTCTGTTAATATTTCTTTATAAGGATGCTCTTTTTTTTTCTTATGGGATTTTTTTTTAAATTTATTAAAATAGATTAATGTAGTAAAGTTAAATAATTGAAGTAAAATATTTATATTCATTGAATTTTGATCTTCTTCATATGATAAGATTTTTCCTTTTAGGATATCATATAAAATTAAAAAAGTATTTTTTCTGAAATATAAAGAGTCATCGAAATTTGTATTTGATTTTATTAAAATATTTGATAATGCTAATATATCAAATATACTATATTTATTATTTAATATTAAGTTTGTATATTTTTTTTCATTGTAATATGAATTTAAAAATGATGTTAAATTATCTTTTAAATTATAATCAGAAAGATTTAAAAATGTTTCAAAGATAAATTTATCATATAAAAATTCTTTGTTTTCATTAATGAAATTATTATAGTATGAATTAATATCTTTTTTTTCATCATTATCTAAATTAATCCAAGAAATTTTTTTTGAAGATTTTTTTTCTCCTGAATTTCCTGTTTGACCCATTAAAATATTTATATCTATAAAATATATAAAATAATAAATAACAATAATTAAAATTAAAAAATAAAAAATTTAAAAAAAATGATTTTTTGAAAATTGTTTTTTAAACAAATTTTCCTTCATTAATAAATGTACTCAAAAGCAAACAAAATATTTTTTTACAATTTAAAATGAGAATTAATTATAACAGCCTTTTAAAATATAAATATTGTAAAAATGAATATTAATAGACTAAATCTATGTTATTTATTTACTTTTATACTTAAAAATATTATCATATTTTCTTTTTATAAAAATAAACTAATCTTCAATTTGAAAATTTTTTTCCCTAAAAATTGAAAAAAATAATTAAAAACCAAATAAATAAAAATTAAAGAAATAAAAAATAAAATATAAAAAATTAAGTTAATTTAAAAACAAATATAAATCAAAATAAAAAAAAATGCAAGCATCAGGAAGAGCAAAAAGAGAAGTAAAAGAAACAAATGAGGAAATAGCAGGTACAGCAGGAGCTACAGTAAATGCAGAAATAAATGAAGCTCAAAATCAAGTTGAAGAAGCTCCAAAAGAAGTTCAAGAAAATGTTGAAGAAGTTAAAGAAGAAAATTTAAAAGCTCAAAAAGAAGTTAAAGAAAGAAGAAGAGAAGCTAATGATAAAGCTAGAGGTGCTTGTTGTTGCTTTATTTATTAAATAAATATTAATAATTTATTTTTTAGATTTTTAACTTTTTGATTTTTTCATTATTAGAATTTATTATATGGTTATTTTTATTTTTAGGAAAATTTATTATTTTTTTATTTTAATCATTTTTTTCAAAATTACTTTTTTATTTATTTTTTTGTGTATAATATTTTTTAATTGTATATTTTTTTTTATTTCGTTAAATACTCTAATTTTTTCTTATTTAATAATATTGTATTTCCTTTTTTGAATTTTATAATGTATCAATTGATTTTTAAAGGAGAATTTAAATTAGATTTAATATTTTAAAAGAAGAATTTCCATTGATAAAAATTAAAACAAAAAATTTAAAAATTTTAAAGAAAAAGACAATTAAATAAAGCTATTTATATTAAAATAATTTAGCTCTGAAAATTTCAAAAAAAAAGAAAATGCAAAATCATTTGATAATATATTTTCCATTGGTAAAAACAAAATAAAAAATTAAACAAATAAAAAATTATAAATAAAATAAATTTAATATTAATTACGCTTTTATTCCCCTTTTCACTGATTATAATATTTCTAAATTATAATATAAAAAAAATAATAATCATCTTTTTAATTTTTTGTTAATAAAAAATTATTATTTGTTTAAGAAAAATAGATTCAATTTATTTTTCAATTAAATCAAAAATTCCTTCATTCCAATTTCTTTTTTGATTCTAATTTTTATGGAAAACAAAATTAAACATTAACATAACATTATAAAAAAGGAAGAAAGTGAAATAGTCCCCATTCCCCAATTCCAATTATTTATTTATTGTTAAAATAATAAAAATAATAAAAATTATTAATTCATAAAAAATCCAAAAAAAATTTATCAATCGGTAAATTTTATACAAAAAAATAATGGATAAAAAGAATCCTAATAAAGTAGAAGAAAAAAAAACTAAGGAAAAACAAAAAGTTGGATATATAAATAATTTTGTTAAACCTAAAATGGGTGCTGACGGATATTTACATTGTGCTTATTGTCGAAGAAGATATGAGACAGGACATAGATGTGAAAAGCTTTATAAATAGTAATATCTTTCTTTTGAATTTAATACATTTCTTTTTAAATTCTTTTTATAAAAAAAAATAGAAGAATATTTATGAATAGAAATTTCCTTTAAATTAAAATATAAAAACATTTAAAAAAATAAAGAATATAATAAACATTTAAAAAACCAAGAAAAATATGTTAGCGATATTGAAGAAACTCTTCTTAATTAT
>JAJJLU010001077.1:0-10450 GCA_023807065.1 Isotricha intestinalis
CCCCAATCCCCAATCCCCAATCCCCAATCCCCAAAATATTCATAAAATAATATGTTAGAAAATATGATTTATTTTGAATATATTATGATAATTATTTTTTCAAATATTTTTATTATTATTAAATATGTTATAAACTTGCTATTCTTTTATTCACTTATTCTAAAAAAGCCCTAATAAACTTTGAATGAAAAAGTTAAAATTATTATTTTATTTATAAATAATTAAAAATAATTTTGCTGTTAATTTTATCAAATTATTGTGAAAAGAAAAATAATTGATTTATATTTTTTTTAAAGATAAAAATTACATTTAAATTAATTTTTTCAGAAATATATTTCTATAGGAAGGGTATTAGATATTAAATAAAAAGATTAATATTTAAAAATTTCAATAATATTTTATTTTAAACTTGATTAATTTAAATCTTTAAGGTTTTAAGGATAAATTTTATAGATGAATTGTTTTCAAAAATTCAAAAAAATTTAATTATTTATTTAAAAAAATGAAGAAATTCACATTTATAATATATATATTTTTAATCTCATATATTTTATCAAAAAAAAAAACTCCAGTAAAAAAAACAGAGCAACAAATAAGAGAAGAAAGAAGAAGACAAGAAGAAGAAAGAAGAAGACAAGAAGAAGAAAGAAAAAGACAAGAAGAAGAAAGAAAAAAAAAAGAACAAGAAAGAAAAAAACAAGAAGAAGAAAGACGTAGAATAGAAAAAGAAGAATTAAAATTAGATTTTGAAAAAAAATTATCTAAATATCATTCTTCTGAATTAATGACAATAAATTTAAAAGCAAATGAAGGAGAATATTTTTATGAAGAAATAAAGTATAAAACTAAAATTGAAATTGCTATATTTACAAATAACCAAGAACAGCAATTTAATTTAGTTATTTCAGGTCCAGAAAAAAATAATAATAAAGGAAAACAGATTTTTAATATAATTGATAAAGGATATTTTTTAAAAATATTTGAAATAAATGAAGTTGGAATTTATGAATTTTTTATTCAAAGTTTAAATCAAGAATGTGTTATTTCTTTTGGTTTAAAATATGAAAAAATTGAAGATAATGCCTTAGAAGGAAAATCAATGGATTTATTAAGTCAAAAATTAAATAATATAAAAGATAAAATGAATATTTTAACTATTAAACAAAGTTTAGTCGTTAAAAGAACAGAAAGTCATAATCATAGTGTTAAACAACATAATAAAAGTATTATTTTTTTCGCAATTATTGAAGTAATTACTATTGCACTTATTTTTATCTTTCAAATATGTTATATTAAGAAATTGCTCAATAAATTTTAAAGATAAAAATTATATTATAATTATAATATTATGATTTTAAATTTTTTTAAATTTTAAATTTTTCCTTTTTTAAATAATAAATAAATTTATGGAAGTTAATTTTAATGAATGTATAATAATATAATTAGAATAAGAGTATTTTCTTTGATAAGGTGAAAGTCTTTAAATTATTTTATTTATTAATTTTTTCAAAAAGATAAAAATTTTGAAAATAATGACTTTTTTATCCTTATTCCAAAAGAAGATATTAGTGAATCAAAACCAAAGAAAAAAATAGTATAGAATTAACTATTTTACAAACAATATTTATTCAGATTTTTACCTGATTTTTTGAAATTAAGTTTAATTAATTAGATTTTAACTATTATAAGAATTTTTCGAATTTTATTAAAGAAATAAATTAATAAAGAATTAAATTATTTGAATGCATAAAGGGCTTTATATTTTACTTTAATTTTCTTTTACTCATAACATTTAGAAACTAATTTTTATGCTCCTATCTTATTTAATGGGAATTTGTAAACTTTTTAAATTTTATTTATTGAAATAATATTCATTAATAATTGAGTACTATTAAAGTTCTAAATAAAAAATAATATATTTATTTAATTTTTATTTTTATTTCCATTTATTTTAATCATTAATCCAATTTAAAAAAAGTTTAAACTAATATATTGAAATATTCAATCTTATATTATTCAATAAAAGTTAATTAAGGATGATTTTCAGGGCATAAATAAGAATTGATTAAATGATAATGGTTAATAAAAAGTATAAATTTAATTATTATTTTAAATATTATTTATTTATTTTTATTTAAATTTATTTTAATGGAATTATCTGTATCTAATGATTTTTTAAGTTTATTTCTTCCAGAACAATCTGAATTTAAAACAGAAGAAATTTTAGAAGAGTTTAAAATTTATATTTTTAAATTAATGAATATTACAGTTGATTCTCTAATCCAAGAACAAATTAATAATGATTTTGAAAATTCAGAATTAAAAAAAAAGTATAAGCAATTCTTTTCCGAAAAAATTGAATTAGTTTTAAATATATATAAATTATATGAGCAAATAATAGATAAAACTAATGTTATAAAAGGGTCTCTTTCAGAAAATGTTAAAATAATTGAAAAAAATAAATTATATTTTGACCCAAAAAACATTAATAAAGGAGTTGAAAATATAATTAATGATATTCAAATGAATAAGCTTTTAATAAAAGACTTTAATTCTAACGCTCAAGATAATATTATTAATTTACTTTCAATACCTTATTATATGATTGAATGTTTTAAAAATAAAGAATATGATTTATATTTAGAATATTATAATTATGGATTATTATTTTTTAAAGAACAAAAATTATTATTAAATATAAAAAATTGTATTCAATATGTTCATGAAATGATTATAAAATTAATTAAGAGTTTAATTAGTATTAATTTTTCTTTAAACATCTCTAGTGAAATGCTTTTTACAATTTTAAATTTAAAAATTAATCCAATATTTGATGATTTTTTTGATGAAAATATAAAAGACCAAATTAGAGATTTAAGTGTTTATTTATATGAGATTGATTTATATATGATTGATAAAAAAACAAATTTTACTTTAGAAATTTTAAATTATTATTGTGAAAAATTTAATTTAATTCTTAAGACATCTCTTCAAAATAAATTAATTTATGAAAAAATTTATAGAACTATCTTTGAATTATATTTATTAAATATAATAAAAGAAATATTAGAAAAAAATAATTATAATATAATAAGAAATAAAATTATAGATTTTATAACTCAAATTGAATTATTTAAATATTCCCCTATAAATTATAATGAAACAGATGAAATAATGAAAAAATATTTTTTTAATTCTTTAGATAAATACATTTCAAATAATGAAACATATATATCTAATTATATTTCATCTTTTTCAGACACAAAAAAATTTCTTTCTTCTTTCATACCACAAAATATGGTCAATAATAATTCAAATGAATTAAAATTTGAAATTTGTTTAGTTATATATAATAATTTAATTTATATTAATAATTTTATTGTCGAAGAAAATTTTATAAGATATAAAGATAAAATGATGGTAATTGAAAATATTGTTAAACATTGCAATAATATTTTGAAGACTTTAAATTCATTTTTTAATAGTCATCTGCTTATTTTCAATTTGAATTCTGAAATTATTAATACTTATAATGAATTTAAAGATATTATTCTTGATAAAATTCTTATTCCTTTTTTAAAAGATATTTTTTCATTTTTTCAAATTTCAAATGAAATGGATATAACAAAAGAAATAGAAGAATATGAAAATTTTAAATCGATAAATACTTTTGAAGAAGATTTATTTTAAACAGAATAAATCATTTAATTTAATTATTTTATATATTAAATTTTCATTATTTAAATCTTATTATTAATTTTTTGATTTTTAATTTTGTTCAATTATTACTCAAATTAATTAACTTGTTTTAATAATATTTCCGAGCAAAATATAAAGGGCTTATCTTATAAATAATATATGATGGAAAAAGATACAATTGAGGAATTGATATGATAATGATAGATATAAAAAATAATTAATTTAATTTTGAAAAAATTCAATGAGTCTTACAAGATAAAATTATATATTTTATTAGAAAAAATTATTCAAAAATTTTTAAATAGAAAAATCTTTTCTCAAATAAATCAGAAAAATAAATACAATAATCCATAAATATTTAAAAAATAGGAGAATAGAGGTAATTATTTAGTAAAGAAGAGAACAATAAAATCAATTAAATTTTATTTAATTTAAAATGAAGATTATTAATTTCACATTAAAAAATAATATTAATCTTGTTTATAAATAAATATTATTAAAAAAATAAATTAAAAAGAAAAAAATATTATTAAAATTTGTAACACAAAAATATAAAAATAATAGTTCCATTTTAATTTAAAAATGATTATTTTTTAATCCTTTTAGAAAACATTACAACATGCATTATCATCTTTATCTTTTTTTTTTCTTTTTATACCCTCATTAAAATCTTCTTCATTAAATTCTTCGTTTTCTTCTTCTGAATTTATAATATTTTTTAATTTTTTAGGGATTTTAATTAAATGCTTATTATTACATATATTACAGTCAACAAAAAAGTTTTCACTCTCTTTATCAATCTCTCCTTGTTTTATTTTTGATTTAATTAAATTTGTTAATTCTTTAAAACAATTTCTGCATAATATATGTTTTTCTTGAGTACAATTAAAATCTTTTATTTCATTATCTTTAATAATTTCAACATTAATATAACTTCCTTTATTATTTCTTTTTTTATCAGAATGAAGACACCTCATACAATATTTTAAACAATAATCTTTCAATCTTTGATTAGCTTTTGTTTTATAATTTTCAATTTCATCATTATTATATAACAATAAAATAGCGTTATCAACTTCAAATGGATTTCCACAAGCACATAAAGAAGGTTTCTTTCTAGATTTTTTTTTTTCAAAATTACATAAAATTATTAAATCACTTGTATCTTTCATTATTGTTTCCCCAATACAGTTTCTACATAATCTACATCCACAAATTAAATTTATAAATTCATCTTTTGATTCATATACATTTCCACATAATAAGCAAGAATTTATCATCAAATATATTAATTGAGATTTTATTGTTGAAGATTCACCAAATAAATATTTAAATTCTGGATTTGATAATTTCAAATAATTATTTTTATTAGAATCTGTTAATTCAATATCTCTTAAATAATATTCTGGATAATTAAAATTATCTTTTATTATGTTTTTGATTCTATTTGTTATTACTTTATTGATATTTTCAATTAAACAATTATTACATATTGGAAATTCTTTTTTTATTCTATCTAAAGTGATTTCCATCGATTGTTTCTTACATTGTTCACATACAATCTCATCACAAAATAATTGAATACAATCTTTATCGTTTTCCAAAAAATCTACAACTTCATATAATAAATCATTCTTATATGTATTATATAATGAGTAAGTATAAGCAATTTGGTATTTTTGCTGTGAATAAATTAATTCAATACATAATCCATTTTGGAATGGAGAATTATCATGTATTAATTGAGTCTTATTAAAACCTTCATTAACATATAATTTTAAATTTACATTAAAAGTTAAAGGAGTTATTAAAAATATAAAATAATCAGGATCAGTTTGCATCATTTTTACTTTTTGCTCTAAATAAAATAAGTAATTAAATGTTGTTAAATTTTTATCAAAATATTTTTTTGGTATTATATCATTTGAAATTAATTCTCCTATATTAAATAAATTATGATTTTCTTGGATGAATTTTTCTAATTTCACTTTCATATATTTTATCATTGTTTGACAGAAATTATCATTTGAAGAAAAAGCTCTATTTATAGTTAAAATTGCTGAATTAATATCTTCTTTTTGAACATTTGATAAAATTATTCCTAAAATCACTAATACTTCATTTTTTTTAATTTCCGGATTTCTTTCTTTAAAAGGCTTCATTATTTCAGATGAAATGAAATATATTATTTGTTTTAATTCAAGAATATTTCTAAAGAGAATTATTTTTTCTAAATAACTAAACATAAAACATCTAAAATAACTATCCCCATCATTTTTAGCATTTCTAAAAAAAGCAATTTCATTCCAAATATTTTTATAAATAGATTTATAACAAGGAGAAATATTATAAATAAAACTTTTAATATAATAATCTGAATCATCATATTTAATTAATGATTCTTTTATTTGATCAATAATATTTTCATCATTTTTTTGAATTTCATTTAACTCATCATTAACTTGAAACGTTAAAATTTCTTCTTCTAATTTTGATGGAGGTTTTAAGGAATTTATATCATTTAATTTTGAAATTTTTAATAAAGAATAAAAAAGATCTTTAATGAAATTATCTTTTTTATTTTCATTCAATTCTTCATTTAGTTCATTTAAATTATGTGGTTTATCTATTTTATCTAATTTATATATATCTATAACTTGATAATTTTGTAAGTTTTCATTCTTTCTATTATTATTGATATAGTCATTTATATTTTTATTATTTTGAGGTTTATTTGATATAAAATTCCCATCGTTAAAATCATTTTCAAAATCAACTTTAAAATCATTTTCAAAATTGTGAAAATCCAAATTCTGATTATTTTGATATTGAGGGATATTATTTTGATTAGAGATTATATTATTATTATTTTGAAAATTATTTAAATTATTATTATTTAAAGGAATATCATTATTTTTATTATTATTATTTTTTTTTTCTTGTGTGTTTTGAAATAAATCAAAATCATCTAAAGGATTAACCGCAGGATATTGATTTTTAATATTTTCATTATGATTATTTATAGGATTTTGGTTTTCTTCTGTGAATTGTATTTTTCCAATTATATTATCAAAATCTATTTGTTTGTTTTTTTCAACAACATTATTTATATCATTTTGCAAATGTTTATTATCATTATTTTCAATGTTTAAATTATTATTCATTTCAATATTATTATTTTGATTATCATTATTTTGCTCATTTAAATTCTGATTATTTTGGATATTTGAGTTCTGAGAATTTATATTTTTCTTAGAAAAATCAAACAAATCAAAATTAGAATTATTTGTATTATTAAATTGGTAATTTTTAATATTACCTTCATTATTAATATTTTGTACATTATTATTATTATTATTTTGAATATCATTATTAATATTTTGTATATTATTATTATTATTATTTTGAATATCATTATTAATATTTTGTACATTATTATTATTATTATTTTGAATTTCATTATTAATATTTTGTACATTATTATTATTATTATTTTGTATATTATTATTATTATTTTGATTGAAATAAAGTTCAAAAGAATTATTTTTATCATTATGTACATTCTCATTTTGAATATTACCTATTTTAGATTGGACATTCATTTTATTATCTTGATTAACATTTTCATTATATAAAATATTGTTTTGATTCAAATTATTATTTTGTTTAATTTCTATATTTTTACTACCAAAAAGAGAATCTAAAATATCATTTTTATTTCTCTGAGCATTAACATTATTATTTTCTTGAGAATTAATATTATTATTTTGAATATTATCTTCATTATTAAAATTTAAACCTACATTTTCTTGATTATGTATGTTATTATTGTTTGAAAAATCAAAGCCAAAATCTTTGTTATCATTTGACTTAATAAAATCATTATTTTCAACATTAAAATTATTATTTTGATTATTTATATGAGCATTTTCTTTCATAAAATCAAAATTTACAACATCATTTGATTGACCAACATGATGAGGAACAGCATCTTCATCATCATCATCATTATCAAAAAGGTCATTTACGATTTTTTTTTTATCAATATCATCAGACATTTATATTTTAATTTAATGTCATAAATGGATAATTTATTTATATTAAATAATGATTAAATAATAGATTTAAATATTTTTTAATAGACTAAGTTTATATTTATAAATAATAAATACTATTATAACTTAAATTAAAAATTTTTAATAATCAACATTTATTTCTTCATCAGAACTATATATGAAATCATATAAACCGGGATTTATTAGGGCAACATCTTCAATTATTTTTTTTTTATGTTTTATCTGTTCTGATGAAAAATTTTTTTCAATTTTTCTTCTGGGAAGAAAATATATTTTATTATCTCTTTTTTTAATTTTTTCTTTTAATTTTTCTAATTTTTTATTCTGTTCATCTTTTTGTTTTTTACTATTTTCAATTTTTTTAGATTTATCAATCTCACTTAAAATTTTTTTGAATAAATTAAAACCAATATATTTATTATTTTTATATTCATTTATCTTTGATAAAAGATAATCAACAATAATTTCTATTTTAGACATCATATCCATCATTTCACTTTCTTTAGAAGAAATTTTTCTATTAATTAAAATTTCCATATTTATTATTTGATTTAATTGAATTTGAGAACAAGTTTGAAATAAATTAGTAATAGAATTATATAAATTTGATTTTTTCTTTTTATTTAAATCTGAAGATATATCAAATATACTTTTTCTTTTTTCTTTTTTTTTTACATTTTCATTATTTTCTGATTCTATCATCAAATTATTTAAATTATATTTTTCCGTTTTTAATATATCAAATTTATGCTTTTGAATTATTAATTGATTTTCTTTTTCTTGTAAATCTTCATTTTCAATTTTTATTTGATGTTCTTTTTCTTTTATTATTTCATCTCTTTCTTTTTTTAATTCTCTAATCAAAATAAGATTATTATTATATTCTTCAATAAATTTAAGAGTTGTATATTCTAATTTTTTAATTTTATAAAAGAATTCTTCAGGAGTTTGATAACATAAATTATATTTATAATTTCTAATTCTAAGAGCTTCTTTCATAGAAATATTTTTATAAATACTAAGAGTAAAAGTTGGTTTTGATGTAAAAGAATTTTTATTATCTAGAATAATACTTTTCCTTGTTGCTTTTCTTTCTATTTTTTTTTTTGTCATTTGCTTTTTATATTTATATCTTAAATCATTATCTTCACTTGAAAAATTTGCAGGATTACTAAAAATTTTTCTCATATTTTCTTCTGTTTCTTCTATTAAAGATTTATAATGATTTGGTAAATTTAATTTTTTTTCTTTAACTAATATTTGAAAAAAAATCCATCTTATAATATTATTTTTATCATATTCTTGTTTTCTAATTTGAGTTTCTATTTGAGTTAATTCATTTTTTTGTTTTATTATTTGTTGAATTAAATTTGTATTTTTAGCTTTTTCAATTTCTCTTTGAGTTTCTAATTCTTTAACATAATCACTAAATTTTTGAAAAAATTTATCATGAAATAACTTATTTGTATTCTTCATTATAGTAATTGTATTTTGAAATTTACCTATATTATTTTCATTTATTTCTTGTAAACGAATTGTTCTTTCTTTTTTTCTATCTATTGAATATTTATATAAAATAATATCTCTTGTTTTATCAATTATATCATGAATACTTTTTTTTTTTAGTTTTAGTTTATTTGTTTTTAAATCAATCTCTGTTTTTATAGGAGAAATTGTTTCAGTAAGATCATTGGTATTTTTTTCAAATGTTTTTAATAATTTTAAACTGGATTTTTCTTTTTTATCTCCATTTTCTTCTTTTATTTCTTTTCCTTTTTTTTCATTATCAGATGAAAAAGTTCTAAAATGTTTACTTATTCTTTCAGTTTGAATTGTTATAAAAGGAGATTCCGTTAAATAGAAATTACTAATAGTTGAATTAGTATAAATAGAATTAATATTATTTAAATTTGAATAAGTATTTCTTGATCTTGCACTTTTAAAATCTAAAGAATCATAAAATTGAATTGTTGAATTTATTGTTCTTTTACTTTTGGAACCTTGTAAAGAAGAAATTTGCTTCATTGATGAATTCATTGTAGTTAAGGTTGGATAATTTGATATAATTGGAAATTGAGAATTATTTCTTTTGTGATTTTGGGTTTGTGTTGAATTAAAATTACTTTTTCTTTTATTATCCTCTGATAATATTCTTTCTTTTTCTTTTTCCTTTGCTTTTTCTTTTTCTCTTCTTTCAAAAAGATAATTATTCGAATATTTTAAATTTCTAATTTTATCAATCATTTTTATTGAAAAATTTTCCTTATATTTTAATTGTTTATTTTTCAAATCATATAATTTTAATTTATATGAAAAATTCAATCAATCAAGAAATTAGAAAGATGATAAAGAAAAAAAGATAAATGAAATAATTTTAAAAAAATTAAAGAATTATCATCCTTGAGAAAAGAGAAAAAGTTAATTATTGAATTTAAAATAATAAATGATAATAATAATAATAAATTAATTAATATGGTTAAATAGAAAATATTAAATTATAAAAAATGAATTATGTTTTTAAATTTTTTATGATTTTAAAAACAAAAAATTATATATAAGCAAAATCAGCTACTAGGTTAGGGGATTTAATTGTTAATTTTAAATTATTATTTTTATGAATTGCTTTATTTCCTTTATTGTTTTCATTTTTTAATCCTTTACTTTTAAAATTTTTA
>JAJJLU010001078.1:0-10447 GCA_023807065.1 Isotricha intestinalis
CATCCTCTTAAAGACTTTCTTGAAATATTTTCCCACTCAATTGAAATAAATCATAACTTGCTGAAATTATTTGCATAACAATTATCTGATGGGAAAACTATTAATAATACTAATATTAATATTATTACTTTTTGAGTAAATGAATCCGAAATTATTTTTGATATTTTACTCTCTTTTTCTAAATTTTTTAAATCTTCTTCATCATAATCTCCTAAAGAACTTAATTCTTTACTTTTAGATAAATTGTGATTTTTTTCTTTTATATGATTAGTATTATTATTTGTATTATTATTATTTGTGGCATTCTTCTCTTTTTTTAAACTTAAATTATCTCCTGTTATTGTTGGAGAAATAACTTTTTGAATATTTGAATTAAAATTTGAATTCATTATTAAATTATTTGCTTCACTTGCATCTCTATCAGAATGATTTTTCTATTCATTTCTTATAATAACTCCATTTTTACTATATTTAGCTATACAATTTTTAATTAAGTTATTATTACCTTTTTTATTATCTAAATTTATTTTATTATCAACATTCTCTTTATTTACACCATTACTATTTTTATTATTAATCTTATTATCCTTAACAACATTATTATTATTAATATTTTTATCTACATTATTATTTTTTTCCCATTTTTTTTCTCAACTTTAATATTTAAATTCCTTTTATCTGAATCATTATTATTATTATTAGCATATTTCTTTCAGAAATTAAATTATTTTCACTATTAACTTGGCTTTCCCATCTCATTCAGTACTTTTCCCATTATATTTGCTGAACTTTCACTTCTAATTCCTCTGATAAAATTAAAATGATTTTAAGAATCATCAGTAATTTTTTTTATTTTTTCTAATTTCATCTAATTCCTTTTCTTTTTTTTCCTTTTTTTCTGATTTTTTATATAATTTGACCATTCTAATTAATTTAATAATTCCAACAAATCTTAAAACTCTGGTAGCTCTACAATCAGAACTAACTTTACTCATAGCTTTATCAGTTTGAACTGAGTTTTTATAGCTTTTTTATCTTGCACTTCCATAACCTAAAATAGTAGTCATAACCCAATCAATATCTTGAATAAATGAAATGGTAGCAATTAAATCTAACCAAAAAAAAGACAATATATAATCAACTTTAGTTATAATATTTAATACCCATTCTAAAGTAAATATCCCTATAAAAATACATTATTGAATGCATAATCTTCTTCTATTCTTAAAAATGCTACTATGAAAATAATGCATTTTTGTTAATATTGACATAAATATTAATACAGGAGCTGAATCTAAAAATTTCGGAATTTTTTTTTTCCAAAGAGGAAGATCTGAGATGATAAATAATGAGAGTGACTTAATCCTTGTGATGACAGGAATTTTGACTTTGAAAAAGATAATGGTATTTCATTTCCAGTTTGTGATATTGAGTTTTTGTCTTTTTTCAGGGTTTTGATTCATTTTTTCTTTTATTTAATTTTATTTATTTATTTTGATACTTGAAAATATTTTATTTAATTTTTTGATTTTTGATATTTCTTTAATAATAATAATAATAATAATAATAATAATAATAATAATAATAATAATAATAATAATTATAATAATAATAATAATAATAATAATAATATTTATAACAAAATTTAAAACAAAATAAAATTAATTATATAAATAAAATATAAATTAAATCTCTCCCATTAATTTTTCAAAAGCTTTTTTTCCAAAAGGTTTTTATAAAAATTTAGTAAAATCAGGTTGAGTATATTCATTTTCAGGTAAATCATCTCCTCTAATAATGACTAATTTTCCTAAATTTGTCTCCTTCTTCTTCTTTCAAAGTTTTTGGAGTTTCATATCCATTCATATCAGGCATAAACATGTCAATCATAATTACATTGTATTTACCAGGATTTCTTTTATTTACTGCCTCTTTTCCATTCCCTACTGCCTCTGCTTCTATGTTATTTTTTTTTGCAAAATTACTTACTGATTTTCGACATATTTCATCATCGTTCACTGTTAATATTTTTTTACCTTCCATTTAATTTTTTTTTTATTGTTTTTTTAAATATTTTATATTGCTTTTACTGGATTGTGAAGATAATTTTGTTTTTTTTTTGAATAAAAGCCGAAAAGAGACTTTCAGTAAAATCATTAGCAATTTTTTCATTTTGAAGATCATCAAATTTATATTCGTTAATGTTTTGAAATAATAAATTTTCAATTATTTCATTCATTAATTTATTATTATTCTTAATAAAAAAATTTTTAAAAAAAAATTTAATTAAAATTTTATTTAAAATTAATAATATTAATAATATTTAATTAGTAAATATTTTGGGGATTGGGCCCATTCCCCAAATTTATTAAATTAAAAAATTATTTTTATTTTTTCTTTAACATTAAATATATATAAATTATAATAAAATATTTAATTATTTTATTTATAAAAAATTTTAAATTATCAGTTCAAATTTTTCATTTAAAAAAAATCATTTCATCATTTTTTCTTTTGATTTTTGAAGTTTCTTATTATAATTTTTATTTTTATTTTTTTTATGACGTTTATTTTTTCCTTTATTTCCTTTGATTTTATGGTCAAAAATATTTTCATCATCATTTAATTCTTCGTTTATAATAGGATCAGCATTAAATTTGATAAAAAATTTATAATCATATTTTAATTTTTTATAATTTTCTTTTTGTTCTTTTAATTTTAAATAATTTTGATATTCTTCATTTAATTTATTAATTTTTAATTTTTTATTTTCAATTGATTGACATAACTTTCTATTTTTATAAAAATCACAATTAAATTTAACTAATAAATCTTCATATTTTTCTTTTTTTTTCAAAATTTCAATATTTTTACATTTATTAAAATGAGTGTTAATTTCAGAATAAGAAATAATTTCATCACAACCAAATTCACAATGAAATTTACAAATTTTTGATAAAATTTTATTTAAAAGAACATTTTTCACAAATTTTTTATTATCACATCGAAAAGGACAAACTTTAACATTTTTATATCCATTATTCATATTACAAATTGATTCAATACAAACTGAGCAAAAATTATTTTGACAATTCAAACACATTTTTGGCTCATTTAAAATTCCTTTGCAAATAACACAAGAAATGTCTAATTCTATTTTATCAATAATTTCTTTGTTGTATAATAAATTATAATCTATGTAATGAAAATCCATCAAATTTTTTTTATAATTAAAAAAATTTTTTATTTAAATAAAATTTTGAAATAAATTATAAAAAGAATTTATCATCTAATTTTTTTTTATTTAATAGAATTTTTTACTTTAATTTTAAATGAATTTTTATCAAGAATTAATTGATGAATTAGGAATTAAAAATGAATTAACTTGTTTTCAATGTAATAATTTAGTTAAAAATCCTATGCAGTGTTTCAATTGTCAAAAAATTTCATGTAAAAAATGTCATAAAAAAAAATGTTGTGAAAATCCTTTATTAAAAAAATGTTTATTTTTAAAAAATATGATTGAAAATTTACACAAAATTAAAAAACCAAAAGAAGAAAATTCAAATAAAAATAATATAATTATTAATTATGATAATTTAATAAATGAAATCAATGATAAAACAAATGAAATCCAAAATAAAAATAAAAAATTAACTGAAATCGATGAAAATTTAAAAGAAAAAATAAATGATTTACAATCAAAAGTTGATTCTTTTAATAAAAAAAATATTTATGATAAAAATGATATTAAAAAAATTTTAAAAGAATATGAAACAAAAAATAAAATTTTACAAAATAAATTAGAATTATTAAAAATTGAAAATGAAAATGATTTATATAATTTTGATTTGTATAATTGATTTTTTAAATAATATAAATAAAATAAAAAAAAATAATACTTATTTAAATAATAATTTTACAATAATTTCATTTTAACTCAAATTTTTGATTAATCATTATTATTATTATTATTTTCTAATAATTTTTCATTTTTATTTTTACTATCTCTTTTACTAATTTCGTTTCTTATTTTTTGATTATAATGAATAATATAAAATTGTTCTAAAACTCCCAAAAAACAATCCAACAAAATTAAACTTAAAAAAACAAAAATAATATTAATAAAATTAATATAATTATAAAATCTTTTTATTTCAATTTTCTTATTGATAATCATCATCATCAAAAAAAAAATCAAAAATTATATTTAAAAATAAACTAATCAAAAATAAAACAAAATATTTTAAATTATTTTGATTGATACATTTATTCAAATAAAAACAATGATGATCCCAATTTTCAATACATTCATTTTTCATTTTATACAAATTTTTTCTAAATTATCATAATTATTTTCATTTTTTATTAAATCAATAATCGAAATATTTTTATTTTTTTCTTTGAAAGTTTTTATTTCTTCGTCTGAAATATAAAAATTATTTCCTTTAAAATTAAAAAAAATAATCATAATAATTGAAAAAAATTCTAATAAAATTGTTAATATAAAAATTTGTTTAAAAATAATATTTTAAATATTATTATTTTTATAAAAATTAATAAAAGTTGATTATTTTTTGGTGGTTTTTTTATGCTATTCAATGTACAAAAATATTTATTTTTAAATAATCTTTTTATATTATTATAGCCATAATTTTAGTTATTCATTTAAATTATTTAATGTATAAAAACTTATATAAAATTTTTGGACAAAATAAACAAAGAACATGGGAACTCATTTTCTATAAAGAAAAAATGCAAAAATAATTATATAAAAAAAAAATTAAAATAATATCTAATAAAAAATTAATTAATAAAAGTAAAAATAAAAAAATATTAAAAAAAATGGAAAATGACTTCCAAATATATTGTAAAGAACATCCGAATAAACCAGCAGTAAAATATTGCACACAATGCAAATCATTTATATGTAGGGAATGTACTTTTGAAAAACATGGTTCTCATAATTCAGCGTTAAAAGTTTTAAATATATCTTCTCATCCTAAAGAAGAAATGAAAAAATTAGGAGATTTAAGTAAAACTCAATTATCAAAAGCAGAATCAGTTTCATTTAAATGTATGAATCAAGTATTTCATCAAGCTAAATATTATTGTCAAGAGTGCAAAAATTATATTTGCAAAAATTGCATTAATAAACATGATAAAGGACATAATATTTTAGAGGTTAAAGATATTATTAATCAATTTAATAATGTTATTAATGACATTATTTCTGGTAATTCTGGAAATGATAGCGTTAAAAAAGAAGAAATTCAAGTCACTGAAGTTAAAAATAATGATAATAATATTAATAATAATAATAATATTATTCAAATTGGAGTTAATGAAATTGATTATGAGAAATGTATTAATAAAATTAATAATTATATTTTAAAATTAAATGAATTGAAAATTAATATGATTAATACTTTTGTTAAAAGAGAAAAATTTGCAAAAGATTATATACCTATATTATATGAGGAAAATTCTAAAAAAAATATTAATAATCAAACACAAATTCAAAAGACTCCTGAAAAACCAAAAGAATCAAATAATAATTCTTTAGATAAAAACCAATATAAAGAAGTTATTGCTCAATTAAGTATTTTATATAATAATGTTAAATTTGAAAAAGATTTGAATAAAATTATTCAATTTTATGTTGATTTTCAAAGTTTAATTCAAGAATGTTATCCTTCAATTATAAAAGGAAATGATAATATTAAAAAAGAACATGGAAATTTTTCTAATACTAACGTTAGTAATAATAATAATGGAACTTTTGATATTAATGAAGTAAATAAACATATTAATGAAATCAATAAAAGTTTATTAGATAAAATAGATAATGAAGTAAATAAATTAATAAATAATAGTGAATTAAATAAAATTAATGAAAATATTAAAGAAGGGAAAGAAAAATATTATAATGACTTATGTAAAATGGTAAATATTACCAACAAAAAAATAAATGAAGAAATGGATAAAATTTCAATTCCAAAACAAGAAGGAAATATAATAATAAATCAGGAACAAAATAATAATAATAATGTAAATGTAAATATAAATAAAAATCAAATAATTGAATCAAAAACTGAAGTTAAAGAGATAATTAAAGAAGTAATAAAAGAAGTTCCTACTTCAAAGAAGCAATATAATAAAAATGAATTAACTCATCAAAAATCAGTTAATGAATTAAAAATTATAAATCATAATTTAAAAAAAGCATTAACAATGCAACCTCCTAAAAATCAATCATTAAATAAACCTACCCAAATTAATAAACAAAAATTTAATAATTCAGAACTTAGAAATTTATCAGTAATAAATTTCTTCATAACTTCTCAAAATAAAAATATTTCTAAACCAGAAAATAATAATACTATAATTCAAGAAAATAAAACCCCTACAGATAATAATGTTATTAATAAACAAGAAAATAAAGTTACTCCTTTAGTAGAAAATAAAAATCCACAAATTAATAATCAAAATAATAATTTAAATAATAATAATAATCAATTAAAAAGACAAAAAGTATTCAAATTTGAATCAAAAACTTCAATAGAAAGTATTCCTGAAAATATTAATATTGAAGTTAATAAAGATTTACTTCCATATAATGATGATGATGAAGAAGAAGAAGATATTCCTTTTGATAAAAGTAAAATTAACTTAATGGATGAAAGTACTATTCAAAATTTAAAAAATGAAATACCAAATACTATTAATTTAATTAAAGAAAAATTATCTCAAAACGAAGAAATAAACACAATATTATCCGAAATTCCATGGGAACAAAGAAATTTTTTAGAATTAATTGTTTTTGGAGAAAATAATCAAAAAATATATGTTTATAATCCATTTATTGGTAAAGTTGAGAAAATAGAAATTGAAAATAATTTTACTTTTCCTTTTCATTGTACTTATATTAATGTTTTTCCATATATTTATTTAACTGGAGGACAAGAAGATGAAGAAGATATCAATATATTTTATGCTTTAAGAAGAAATGGAGAAAAAAAATTAGAAATAAATGAATTACCTCATATGTTAAATAAAAGATCAAATCATTCAATGATTTATATTCCCAATCAAAATATTATTGTTGTTATTTCTGGAAGTAAATCTTCTTGTGAAAAATATGAATTTAAAACTAAAGATTGGATTAATTTACCTAATTTAAATAAACCAAGAGAAAGACCTGGAACAGCTTTAATTAATAATTATTTATATATATTTTTTGGGTTTGAAAGATATAAAAGTAGATATTTAATTGATATAGAAAGAATAAATATTGATAATTTTAAACAATGGGAAATTATTGTTCCTAATGTTCAACCTAATTTAATGAAAAAACAAGCTGTTGGAATTTTAAATTTTAAAAATATTGATAATAATGATATTATTATTATTATTGGAGGAGTTAATTCTATGAGAAATGAATGTAATGAAACTATGAGTTTTGATTTTAATAATAATTATGTTAATAGATTATTAAATACTTTACCTAATGATAGTGCTTTTGTTAATATGGAATTTGTTCAATTATTTGATGGGAATTTCTATAATATTGATAGTAATTTTGAATTAATTAAATATAATGTTAGTGAAGATAGCTTTTCATAATTTGAATTATTTCTATTTTAATATATTTAAACTAAATTTATTTAAAAAGATATTTATATAATATTATTTTACATGGTTTATCTATTTAATATAGATTGTATAAATTAGGCTTTTATTAATTTTATATTGTGTCTGAATATAATTAATTACTCTATTTATATATTTAATTGTATTTGTACAATCTTTTTGTTCTTTCTTATGAATATATTAATGTTTTTTCATCATAAATATTTTGAACATAAAGTCAATTTTTCTTTTTTATTTTCTTATTTCCATTATTTATTTGTTTTTTATGTTAAGTGGGATGACAAAAAACCTTTATGAACAAAAACTATAGAATTTCCCAGCCTCACTTTTACAAGAATTATTTTTACTTTATTTTATCCAAACTATATTAAAATTATAATAAGTGTTATAATATAATTCAATATAATTATCAAATAATTCTCCAACTTTTTTCTTACATATTTATCAATGAAAGAATTTTTTGAACTTTTAAAAAACACATTTCCCAATAACAAACTTACTATTTCTTTTTTAAACATTTTAAAAAATTAAATTGAATGATATTAATAGTTCTAAATCAAATCTAATTGTTTTCTTACAAACAAATAATAAATTATCCCATCTAAATAAGATATCTTCATTAAATTGAAAATGAATATTTTTTTATTTCTTGTTTTTTTTCTTTTGAACATATTTTGTAATTTAAACTAAAGTTATTTGATTTATTATAATCTATTTTTTATTCTTTATTTTTCATTCGATAATTCCTTAAATAAATAATAAATTTATAACATTCAATTTTTGATATATTTTTTATTAAAGCATGAATGATACTATTTTTATTTTTGGAATAATACTATTAATTTTAAATGTGAAATTTTAAGTAAAACTTTAAAAATATTAAACTAATAAATATAATACATAAAATTATTTTACAACCAAAACAAAGATAGAAAAATATGAAAGAGAAAAATAACCATACTCTAATTTATTTAATTCCATTACTAAAAACTCCAATTACAATAGAAATATCATCTCTTTCATTAAATAATTGCCCCCATTTAAAAACAGCTTTCTTTCCTAAATTTTCAGCTAAATCAAAATTAAAATTCGAATTTTTATTTAAATTACATTTATTATAATTATTTTTATGAAACCATTGAATTTCACTAATAACATCATTTTCGTTCATAACATCCCATAAACCATCAGAAGCTAAAATAACATATTTAAAGTTATAACGAATAACTTTATTTATAATATCAGGATCACATATATTACCATATAATTTAGAATCTAAATCTCCTATTGTTCTACTAACTGCTAAACCAGGATAATTTTCTCCTTTTTCATATAATCTAAACACTCCTTCAAATTTACCTAAATCATTTTTACTTTTATGTACTTCTCCTCCTTTTTCTATTATTCTTTTTTTTTCTTCTGGATTATTTGGTTTGTGATCTTTACTTAAATTTTCATATGTTATATTCAATATTTTCTTTAAGTTTATACTTTTTGTTACTGTTGCTTTTTTTATTAAAATACAACGAGAATCTCCTGTGTTTGCACATATAATATATTTTGATATTTGGAATAATAATACACATGTTGTTCCACTGTTTTTTGAATCAAAATTTTCTTTTAATAAAATCTTATCAAAAGATTTAAATATTTTTTTTATAAAAGAAAAATTATTCTTTGTTAATTTTGAATATATTATTTCTTCGTCTATTTCATTTTTTATATTTAATTGATTAGTTATATATGTTTCTTCTAAAGTAAATATTTTAATTATTTGTTCTTTAATAAATTGAGATATTAAATGACCTTCATTACCATGTCCATCTAAAATTCCTAAAATATTATAATTTAAATTAAATATATTTGTTAATATTATATATGAATCTTGATTTATTTTTGTTGTACCATCTTCTAAAATTCCTGCTTTAGTAAAACTATAAATTTTATTTATTTTATAATTATCTGGATTATAACATTCAAAATAAAAATGTTGAGAAGTATTACTTTTTGATATTCTTTCTTTATCCTTACTTAATGATGCTTTTTTTATTATTATATGTTTTAAATTTCGATTTATTATATTTTTTGTTGAGTTATTTTTATTAAGAAATGATTTTGTTGGGATTAAAAAGTTTTTAATTGGTTTATTTATATTTAAAAATGGAATTATGCTTAATTGTTTTTTTTTATTTGATTTCATTGTCTGAGAAAAAAAATTGTTATTTAAACTGTGATTTGTTAAAAAATTAGAATTTTCTTTATTATAAGAAAATTGTACTATTTTTGGTAAACTTTTAGTTCGAGATGAATTATTATTTTCAGAAATAAAACTATTACATTTTATAATTTCTTTTGGTTGTCTTGAAAATTTTAATTGATTATCTGAAATAGGAAATAGTTTTTTTCCTTTTTGAATCAAGATTTTAGATTTTAATTTATTCAAGTTTAAAACTTCTCTATTTGATATTGAATTTTTTAGAATTTCTGATATTTTTGTTATTTTTGGGATATTCATTATTTTTATAATAGAATTTATTAATTTTATATTTTATTGATTTTTTATTTAAAGTAATTGAATGAAATCAATAAAAAAAATCCAATTGTATTTATTTATAGTTTTTTTTATTTTAGAATAATTTTTTTATAAAATTAATTATTAAAAAGTTTTTTTTTTGATGAAGAATTATTTTTATTTAAAAGTTAAAAAATAATTAAAAGATTAATAATAAACATGGGGATTGGGGATTGGGGATTGGGGATTGGGGATTGGGGCTTGGGGGATTGGGGATTGGGG
>JAJJLU010001079.1:0-10431 GCA_023807065.1 Isotricha intestinalis
CCAATCCCCAATCCCCATGGAATATGATAAATTATATTTACATATATACATATACATCTTTTATTAAAATTAAAAAAATAATTAAATATTTTAGGGTACCAAAGACAGTTTCTTCTTTTTATTGTCATCAGACTAAATATTATTTTTTTATGATTTTCTGATCACCTTACTTTTACAATAATTAAATTTAAATATATAATTTTTAATATAAAATCAAAAAATTTCAAATCTTTATAAAATCTATTTTTATATGATAAACTTATAATGATAAAATAAATAATAACTATTTGAAAAGAATAAAACAAAACATAAGAATAAATAATAATTGATGAAAAAATTAGACTATATTTAAAAAGTTATATTCCCAATAAAAAGAAAATATTAAAAAATTATAAATTAAATTTAAAAAGACCAAATTTTAATTGTATTATCATATGAATATGATACAATTGAATCATTTTTTAATTGAAGAAAACAACTAATATAATTATTATGAGCATTATTAATAGTTTGAATACAATCATAATTATCTCTTCTAAATATTTTTATATTTTTACTTTCTCCTCCTACTAAAAATATTCCTTTATCTTCTAATAAAATAATTACCCAACAAGTAAATAAATTAGTAATTTTTTTAATAATTTTTTTATTTTTAATTGAAATAACATTTAAATAATCAATAGTATTTCCTTGAACAATAATTTTATCTTCATCAAGTCTACATAATCCACAATGACTTCCACACCAAGTTTCTTGAAAGTATTTAATACATTTAATATTATTATAATTATTTAAATCCCACAATTTAGTTCCATCATATCCAGAAGATATTAAAATATTTTTATCTTCTAATAATATTATTGAACAAATTTTATCTGAATGATTTAAAGTTTTAATACTTTCATATTTATTATTATTTTCTTTCCATATTTTAATTGTTTTATCCCATGAACAAGAAATTAAATTACTATTTAAACAATAAATTACTTTTCTTATTTTATCTTCATGAGCTTCTTTTATTATTTTATTAATTTGAAATTGTTTTTCTTTTTTAATCCATAATTTTATATTTTTATCTGATGAACAAGTAATAAAATTATTTTCATCTTTTATTTCTAAATAAGAAATAGAATTATCATGTGCATTTTGAATATCTTGTAATAAATTTAAGTGAATATCATAAATTTTAATTGATTTATCTGATGAAACTGAAATTATATTTCCTGAAGGAAAAGAAGATAAAGAATTTATTTTTTTATTATTATTTAATTGAATTGTATTTATATTATTTAAATTACAATTTGTTAATTGGATTTTATATTTATCTTTTATAAAATGAAATCCTTCTAATATTTCAATTCTTTTTTCTATTTCTTTTGTTTTATATTCGTAATTTATTTTATTGTTATTTTCTATTTTTTCTTTTTCTTTTATTTTTTCATTTAAATTTTTAAAAGATTCTTTTAAATGTTTATTTTCTTCTTTTAAATATTCTATTTCATTTTTTAATGTTTCTATTATTTCTTTCTTTTTTTTTAATATTAATTTTACTATTGAATTTAGGTTAAAAAGTAATGTTAATTTTAAATTATTTTTATTTTCTTCAATTTGAATTTTTTTTTGTTCAATTAATTCACAAATAAATTCCATTATTTCTTTAAGAGATAAATTTGAAAATAATAATTTATAATAATAAAAAAATTCTTGATTGAAATTAGATTCATAGATAATATATGAATTTATTTTTTGAATTGAAATATTGATTAAATTTACTTTAAGAGTTAATTTAATTATATATTGAGTAAAAATTTTTTCAATTGATTCATTTTTTATTATTATCATTTCAATTAAAAATTAAATTAATAAATTAGAAAATAAATTAAATTTTTATAAAAATATAATAACTTTAATAATTCAATCAAAGTTTCATTGAATGTAAATAGAAAGAAAAAAAACTAATTATGCAATAAATAATCATGAACGGATTTTTTGAATATTAAATACGAATATATAGAGTAAAATAAATTTTATTCAAATATTTCAAAAAAAAATATAAACCTTCTTTTCTTTTGAAAAAATAATTACTACTTTTAAAAGCATTAAAATTATATTTTTTTTAAATTAATTTCATAAAATCTATTTAACTTTTTAATTCTTTTCCTTTATTCTATCCTTTTCCTTAAACCTAATTTAATTCATTCTCAATGAAAAAATAATTAAAATTCTAAAAATTCAATTTCCCAAAAAAATAAAATAAATTATTTCAAATTATCAATTAAAAAAATAAAATATTTCCTTATAACTTATAAAAAATAAAAAATTTCTAAAAAAAAAATGAATCTTCGAACAAAACATTCCCTTTCATTAAATCCTAAAATACCTCGTTATCCAAACGACGGAAGAGGTCGTGATACATATATAAGTTATGCAGTATTAAAAGACTATCACTACCTTCCTCCTCAACCTTCTTCATATCCTCCTCACGTAACAAAGAGTCAAGATCTTTCTTTAAAAAAACCAATTAAAAAATATGTAATGGATGGTCAAGGAAGAGATTATTATATTTCATATACTATTAATTTAAGTACTAATAAATATTCCGGTGATATAAATATTGAAAACACTTTAAGAACTTCACCTAATGAGATTCATGTTCCTAAAGGAACTTCAAATTTTGAAAAGAAATTAATTAATAGAATTTTTTACGGAAAATGTCCTGGATTAAATACAAGATATATGAGTCCTAAAGTTGTTTTTGCAAGAAAAAAAAAGGAAATTGAAGAAGAAGAGAAATTAAAAAGAGAAGAAGAAGAAAGGTTAAGAAGAGAAGAAGAAGAAAAATTGTTTCAACAAAGTCAAAATCAAGAAAAAAAAAAGAAAAACCCTTATTCTAGAGAACCTTTACCTACTGAAGATGATTTAAGAGAATCTGTTAAGAAAATCTTTTTGTTTAATAATAAAATAATTGATGATAATAATAAAGAAAAAGATAAAGCTTGGTATTAAATTATTAAAAAAAAATTATTTTTTTATTTGATTCATTTTAAAGGTTGTTTTTATTTATTATTTGATTTTAAATATTTGAAAACTATTTTTAAATAATGTATTTTTGTTTTTTTTTAAGTTTTAAAGTCTTCAGAATTTTTCAATAAAAAAAAGTAAATTTGTTTTTATTATATTTTCTGTTAAAAATTAATAAAAATATTTAAGGAAAAAAAAACATTAATATCTTATAAATATATATTAAGGAAGATCTAAAGAAACTACATTTCCATTTTCAATTTTTTCCCAAGTGTTTTTAAAATAATTTTCAAGATTTTCAATATCTTCTTTTTGTTTTTTTTCAAAATTATTTTTTTCATTTTCATAATTAGTATTTAAATTATTTATCAAAATCCCTTTTTCATTAAATTGATTAAATAAAATATTATGTTTATTTTTTAATTCATTTAATTCATTTTGTAATAATTCTTCTTTTTTAATAATTTCTTTATTATCAATAATTAATTGTTGATTTAATTCTCTCATAGGTTGTAATTTAAATTCAAAATGATTAATAATATCATTTTTTTGAGTTTCTAACTCACTTTCTTCTTCAATTAATTTATTAATTTTTTCTTTAATTTGAATAATATCAGAAATAGAAGATGAAATTATTTGTTCTTTCTTAGGAATAACTTTAATTTTATTAATAGGAGATTTTGAACTTCCTGTTCTATTAAAACTTTTCTTCATTGAAAAAGAATTATTAGCATTTGATACATTTGAAAAACTTTTTCCAAATCCAAATGAAGATGTTAAATATTTATTATTATTTATTGAATTTATTATATTTGAATCTGTTTGAATAAAAGGTTCTTTTTCTTTTTCTGTTTTTAAAGTAGAATTATTATTTTTTTTATTTATTGTTTTTTTTGGTATTTTAACTTTCTTTTGACTATTATTTTTTTTTAAAGGTTTTTCTAATGATTTTCTCACTTCTGTTATATTATTTTTACTTGATTCTTTTTTTAAATTTTTATCTAAATTTTTAACATTATTTCCTCCTAAATTTAAACTTTTTGTTTTTTTATGAGTATTTTTCTTTTTAAAACCATTAATTTCATAAGGAACAAATATTCTTTTATTATAAGAAATATAATGTAGACCATCTAATTCATTTCCTTCTTCATCAAATTCATGAGTGTAAATTGCTAATTGACAAGGTTGTTTATTCATTTTTATTTTTATTTAAATTTTTTATCAGTAATTCCATAATTTTTTTATTAATTAATATTTGATAAAATTTCTTTTTAATTTAAGTTTAAAAAAATCATTGTTCTTTTATAGATTATTTTTTTAAATATCATATTAACTTTTTCAAAGAATATCTGATATTTAAATAATAGAAATAAGTTATTTAAATTAACATATAATATTAAATTATATAAAAAAATAAAATAATAAAAAAAATATGTCGAATTCAATTCCATTATCAGAAGATGAAAATAACGAAATAAATGATTTATCTATTGAATCAGAAGAAGATAATTTAATAGAAGATCAAACAAGTGTAATTGAGTCATCATCAGAAGAAATTGGTAATTAAATTTTATAATAAATTAGATACAAATCATTTAAATGAAAATACTAACGCTGAAAGTATAAATAATAATAATTTGACTTTCAGATTAAATACAAGTAGAAATGATTTTATTCAATTTCCTTTATATTATTTTAATTTAAATAATAACATTGAAGATGAAGATGAAGAATATGATAATTTTGATTATGTTTATCAAATGCAATTAGGAACAAATGCTGAAGAAGTTTTTAATAATTTAGGAAATATTATAAATATTGAAAAGTAAACACTTATTATTTATTATATTTTAAATTAGGCAAAAAATAAAATTAGAAAAGGAAAAATTAATACAAATGAAATCAAATTTCAATAAATTTAAATTAGAATATAATAAAGAATACTTAAAAATAAAAGAAAAAAATAAAAATTGGATTGAAAATAAAGAAAATCAAAAGGAAAAAATAAATAATGAAATAATTCAAAGAAATAAAAGTATAATAATCGATGTAGGAGGAGTATTACAAACAATATCATATAAAACATTAATAAAATTTCCTAACTCAGTATTAGGAGCATTATTTAATAATCATATAAAAATCCCAAAAAGAAAAGGAAATATATTTATAGACAGAGACCCAAAAATTTTTTCTTTAATGTGTTATTACCTATCAAACTTATCATTACCTAATTTTAATAATATAATCGAAGAAATAAACTTCTTTGAAGAATTATCCTTTTGGAAAATTCCAATAAAACAAAATCAAATTCAATTTAAATTTGATAATAAATGGTGTTCACCTTATTTAAAAATAGATAAATCTCAAACGATAATAAGGAAAAATTCTTCTGAACATGGAATTGTATTTATGAAACCTAAAATGAATGTCTTTAATTCTTTTATAGAATTTAAAATAGATATTTCAATCCCAAGTAAAAATAAGAATCACTTATATATTGGATTAGTTGATGAAACAAAATATAAAAAAAATTACTTACAATCTACTTTTTGGAAAGATTCTCCTTGTTCTTATTATTGGGATACTTGCAGTAAGAAATTAATAAAAATTGATGAATTTGGAAAACAAATGTTAAATAAAAATGGTTATGGATGTGAATTTGAAGGTAATGAAAATAAATTTGCTATTGAATATAATCAAAAAAATAGAACTGTGTCTTTTTATAGGAATAATGTTAATTTAGGTGTTGCTTTTCATAATGTACAACCGAATTTAACTCCTTCTATTGATGTTTGGTTTGAATCTGGAAAAATTTCCATTACGAAAGCTAAGGAACCTAATGTTCAAATTTATTTATAATGCCTTTTTGATATTCTTTTATATAAATAATATTGGTATTTTTCAAAAATAAAAATTTTAAATTAATTTTTTTTTTTTTTTTTAATGTAAATTGAAGTTTTTATTATTATGAGATTTATAATTTTTTGTTTTAAATGGTTTTATATGAAAATAAATAATAAAAGATAATAGTATTAAATCAATTAAAAATTATATAAATAAAAAAATCAAATATTTTTAAAAGTATTTAAAGTTTTTTTTAATTAATATTATATTTCATTTATATATTATTTTTAGGTTTTTGATTATTTTGTCTTTTTAAAAATATAGAATAATTAATTTTTATGACTTATATTCGAACTTTTTTTTTAAATATTTTTATATTTTTTTTAATCAAAAAGTTAATCATCTAAATCATTTAAAATATTATTAAAATTATTATTATTTTTTTTTTGATTTTTGGAAAATAAATTTTGATGACTATAATTTTTTAATAATAAATTTAAACTATTTGATTGCAATTCTTGTGCTTTTTCTATTTTATCTAATTGATTATTAATTTCTGATTTCACATCATTTATTTCTTCTTTAAATTGTTGATTATTTTCTCTTTCATTTAATAATTGATGGAATAATATTTCTTTAATACCTTTATCATAATAATTATCTTCATTTACATTTTGAATTTTTTTATTATTTAAACTTTCATTATCTCTTAAAGAAAAAGATTTAGATTTCATTAAATATTTTTCATTATTTTTATCTTCATAATTTTCATTATTATAATTATTATAATTATCATAATAATTATTTTTCATATTTGAAACATTAGGAGCCATAAAATTAATATTATAAGATTCTTGATTAGAGTATTTTCTATAATGATTCTTTTTTAGATTTTCTATAAAATTATCTTGATTATTCTTATAAATAATATCTCTTATCTCATTTTTAAATTCATCAAAATCTTTTTCATAATTATTATTTTTATTATTATTATTATTATTATTTGACTTTAAAATATTTAAAAATACTTCATTTATACTTTCTAATTTTATTGTTTTATTTTCTAAATTTTTAACTTTATTTTTTAATAGAAATAAATTTAATTCATCATCTGATGAATCCACTTTATTATTCGTATTTATTTTAGGAAGATTTAAATTATAATTTTGATATTGTCCTTTATTATTAATATAATTAATATTATTATTAGGAGGACTTAAAGTAGTATTAAATGGATTATTTTTAAAAGAACGAGTTAATCCATAATCATATTTATTAGGAACATTAAAATAATTTGGAGGAAAACCATTATAAAATTTTTGATTAAATGAATCATTTGTCATTCTAAAAATATCATAATTTTTAAATGGAGTAATATAAGAATGGAAAGAACTTCTAAGAAAATTATTATTATTGTTATTATAATTATATGGTATATTATAATTTGGAAATAAATTATTATAATAACTTAAATTGTTGTATCTATTATTATAATCATAATTTAAATTTTTAAAAGTAACTTTTTTTTTTTTTGCTATTTAAATAAAAAAATATTTTACTATTATGATATATTCTTTCTATTATTGGTGAATGAATTCGTACTTTATTTTTTTTTTTTTTATCTTTTGATTTTTCCTTTTTTTTCTTCCTAATTTTTGATTTTCCTTTGATTGTTGATTTTCTATTTTTTTTAAATTCTACATTTTTTTCTTTTTTATTCATTATAATTATTAAATTTATTTTATTTTTTAATATGATTAAAAGTATAAAATATTATATTTAAGTAAAAAATTTAATTCTAAAAATGTTTTATTTTTTTTCTAAATAATATCTAAATTATACTCTTTAAAATTAAGAAAATTTCATATTTTATTTTTATTATTGAAAAATTATATATAAGCTGAAAATATATATGATATGAATAAAGAAAATTAAAGAAAAAAATCATTACTTTCTTTGATTTGATTATTTAAATGTATATTCCAAAAATGAATAAAAATTTTTAAATAAAAATATTCTTTGTGTTTATTTATTACATTTTTATTTTTATATTCATTTACTATATCTTTTATTTATTGTTTGTTTGACTTATTTAATTAATTTTGGTTAAGATTAAAGAGTATAAATATCTATTTCATCATCATTATCAATATTATTTTTTATAGTTTATATTTTATTTCTTTAATATCATTACTTTTATAATTTTATCATAAAATCAGCTATTTTTTGTAGTCTTATTTTCCACTTAATTTATTTGTTGATTACTCTTATTATTTATTTTTGAATTTTCAAAATTTTCTAAATTTAATTTATTTTATATTTCTTAAGTAAGATTATTAATTTATATTCAAATATTCTCCAATTCTTGATTTTTAATGAAAATTTTAAAATAAGTATTTGATATAATTAATCTTTTATTATTGTATTTATTTTTCTTTTTTTCAAATCTTTTTTCTATTGAATTTCAGAATTAAAATTTGTCATATAATTTCTGCTTTTTTTTCTTTCAAATCATATTGAATAAGCCAAATATATTATTATGATTATAATAAATATCTTGATTTTTTTTATTTAAATACTCTTCTATTTAATATAGTTTTTCTTTAATTAATTCATTCAATTCCATTTCCTACTTAATATGAAATATCATCAATTATTTATTTTCATATTCTTCTTTATTTAAATTTTCTTATTCTTTTACTCTTCTTCACGCATTTATTTACATTATTTTAAAACAAACAACAAATTAAATTTGAGATTGTATTTAATTTCTATATATGTTTTCATTAAATTTTATCTTTTTTTTCAAAATTTTGTCAATTTTGAAATAGTTAAATTAAACCAAAAAAAAAGAAATTATCATTAATCAATATCATGTGCTTCAATAAAATGAAATAGTTTAAATTATCAATGAATTTAAATCATATTTATTTTATTATTAATAGAATTAGAATTAACATATAAAAAAAGAAGAACATACTATTCCGGTTATTTTTTGAAAAGTATTTTTATTAATAATTAGATATATGGGATGTTAATTAAATTATTAATATTATTAAATAATGATGATATAAAGATACTCAAGATAAATGATATTCACTTTTTTCTTCAAAAATATTAAAAATCTTTTCTTTTGAATAATAAAATAGATATTTTGAATATATATAAAATTGATTGTTAAAATATTAGTAAATAGGAAAAATAACTAAAATATTGATGATTAAAGTCTAAATAGAAGTTTGAATTGAGAATTTGATTTAATTCTTGCAAAATTTATAAGTAAACAAAAAATTATTAAAATTAATTATTCATTTTTTTATAAAAAAATTTTAAATAAATCCCTAATTTTGAAGTATAAAATTAATTTATTATTCTTTTTACCACTTCGATAATTCAATCATCAAAAACAAAAAGATTTATTATTTTATAATTTTTTAAAATATATCTTGGTAATAAATATAAATTTTAATAAACTCAAATGGAAAAGGAGTTATTAGAGAAACTTATTATTTTATTAATAATTACTTTATCTTGTGCTAATCTGGTTTTTTCTATATATAATTTTTATACAATAAGAGAATCAACAAAAAAGATAGATGACTTAGAAGGTTTTAAAAAATATATAAAAAATGAATTCCAAATTTTTTCATCAAAAGTAAATACTATTATTCAAGAAAAGATGGATGAATCAGAAGTTTTTAAAAAAAATATAACAAATGAACTCGAACTTTTTTCATTTAATTTAAGTAATATTACTCAAGAAAAGATGGATGAATTAGAAGTTTTAAAAAAAATATAGCAAATGAATTTCAACTTTATTCATCTAATTTAAGTAAAAGTATGAATGAATTAAAAGTTTTGAAAACAAATATAACAAATGCACATGAACTTTATTTATCTAATTTAAATAAATGTATGGATGAATTAAATGTTTTTAAAACAAATATAACAAATGAACTCAAACTTTATTCATCAAAAAGATTGAAAATAAATTCAGGAACATTTGAATTTGGTTGGGAAACATCATTCAATTATTATTTACATAAAAGTCAATATGCAAAATCAACTTATTCTTTTTCTATTTATTTTCCTGAAAGTTATTCAAATATACCTAAAGTTTATGTCACTTTAATTAAGTTTGATTTCTCTAATACTGAAAATACAAGAGTAGGATTAAATGTAATCAATATTACTTCATATAGATTTGAAGTTGAAATATATACATGGGCTAATAGTAGAGTCTTTCAAGGAGAAATTAGTTGGTTATCTTATGGAATTTAAATTAATTATATTTTTTTTTTGTAATGTTTTAGGATAATATTTTAAGAATAAATATTACTTTTTCAATTTATTTTTATTTTTTTGTCTTTTGTTAATATTAAAAATATATTGTTTCTTTATTATTAGGAATTAAATTTAAATAAAATTTTCATTTTATTGAGTTTATCCATCATTAATTGTTAATTAATTATCTATTCAATTTTTTGAATCATATTAAATTATGTTTTATTCACAATATTTTCTGAAGATAAAAATAAAATAATAGTGATTAAATAAAAATATTTT